>CAAKHC010010548.1:8381-31957 GCA_901007825.1 Macroramphosus scolopax
GTAATAGCCACTCCTATAAAGCCATGTTGTAAGTACCTTACACTCACTCCCTGAAGGCTTGAAAAGTGGCAGCTGCAGTCACCCTGCACTCAAAACAGTTACAATGAATTCAATTGGTCTGTAGCACAGGACTCTGTGGACTCTGTATACTCTGTGGACTCTCTGGGCTCTCTGGACTCTGTAGACTCTGTGGGCTCTGTGGACTCTGTAGACTCTGTGGACTCTGTGGTCTCTGTAGACTCTGTGGACTCTGTAGACTCTGTGGACTCTGTGGACTCTGTAGACTCTGTGGACTCTGTGGACTCTGTGGACTCTGTGGACTCTGTGGGCTCTGTGGACTCTGTAGACTCTGTGGGCTCTGTGGACTCTGTAGACCCTGTGGGCTCTGTGGACTCTGTAGACCCTGTGGGCTCTGTGGGCTCTGTAGACCTGTGGGCTCTGTGGACTCTGTAGACCCTGTGGGCTCTGTGGGCTCTGTAGACCCTGTGGGCTCTGTGGACTCTGTAGACCCTGTGGGCTCTGTGGACTCTGTAGACTCTGTGGACTCTGTGGGCTCTGTAGACTCTCTGGGCTCTGTGGGCTCTGTGGACTCTGTAGACTCTGTGGACTCTGTGGGCTCTGTAGACTCTGTGGACTCTGTGGACTCTGTGGACTCTGTGGACTCTGTAGACCCTGTGGGCTCTGTGGACTCTGTAGACTCTGTGGACTCTGTAGACTCTGTGGACTCTGTGGACTCTGTAGACTCTGTGGACTCTGTGGACTCTGTGGACTCTGTGGACTCTGTAGACTCTGTGGACTCTGTAGACTCTGTGGACTCTGTGGACTCTGTGGACTCTGTAGACTCTGTGGGCTCTGTGGGCTCTGTGGACTCTGTAGACTCTGTGGACTCTGTGGGCTCTGTAGACTCTGTGGACTCTGTAGACTCTGTGGACTCTGTGGACTGTGCTACTGTTCTTCTGTGTGATCCAACGCACACTCCGAAAAAGGGCTAAATATAAAGCTTAGTTGTCACAGGCGTAGTTAGCTTTCTAATTCTAACAATAAGTCATTAACTAACACGAGAAGCTAACAGTTGCAGGGGTAGTGACTTGTGAAAAATAGAAGGTGGCTATTTGTCTCCATCAACTTCTCAGGAAATCATCTGGTGCTGTTTGCTTCTGAGTGTCGTGAACAACTTCCTGCTGCAAACAACATTAATATGAGAGCTGTGAGTGACCCGAGGTTATATTTCATAATAGCTTTCATCTTCCAGTCATCTGCCAACTTTAGAGTAACCTCTGCTGTCCAAAAGACATCTATTATGTTTCACTTCCTCCCTGTCTATCTTGCTCTTCCAGCTATAGTTGACTATAATTCAGCCCTCTAATAGGTTTTCCTTCGACGGCTGGATTTTTAGTAAATTGTTTTAGTACAAAGGTGAAAAATAATATTGAACAAAGTTTGCCTCCTTCTGGAACAGAACCTGGACGATCAGTTTCATGTCAGCTCTTTAATCATTGAAGTCACAGTTTCTTTACATTACAAATAATTCAAAGTTGGGATCCAGTTTCTGACCAGAGGATGTTCTGCTCTGGGAGGTGTTGAAAGGGTTTCTTTCCTGACCCAGTGTGCCTGCGGCCCCCTCTGGACGCCGGCTAAGTTAGGTGGTGACAGCCGCACTGTTGAAACAGCATTATCACTTTGGCACTATAAAAAAAAAAAGAAAAGGGGGAGGGCATTGTCCCCTAAACAGGATGTCCTGGTGACAAGTCCTATCTCATAGGCTATCCTTTGTGTGTCTCTGTCCATGGACATTGGTGCAAATCCTTAAAACAGATGTGACCAGGACGTGAAAAGGTGCCATCACATTTATACAATGCTGAGCTCTTCCTTCCTTACCATGTCAGTGGATTCAGCTTGTTTTTTCCCTTTCTTGAGCATTACGTTTCCTCACATATGGATTTTAAATCGTGTGTGTGTGGGTATATGTGAGTCAGTGTCCATGCACTGCGTGTGGCAGAGGGTTATGAGAGGAGCTCTTGTCTCTTTTTTTTTTTTCAATTTCTATCTCCTCTTCTTTTCATGCCCTGGGAAGGTAAACACTTATTCTCTCTGCTCCTGTTTTTATAATAGTAACTGTTCAACAGTGTGTGCTCCACTTGTGCTTTTATTGCTTTGATTGTCATGCAGGAGGCCGAGGAGACAAGTGTCAATAAGTGGATGGGCTCTCTCCAAACAAATGCGCCCATGGAACGGCCAAAGAGAGCCGAGAATGCAGCTGGGCACACACACACGCACACACGCACACACACACACACGCACACCCTGCAGACATTAGTCGAATGTCATTCAAACAAGTGTCATATTGTACGGCTGTCTCTGCTGATCTGATGTGTTTTCGTTATGTTATTACAACAGTAAAAACAAGAGAATGTGCCTCTGACTGCTGTTAAGAATGGATTCTTTTGTCTATTTTTATTGGCCTGTCAGCAGTTTATTCTTATCAGTAGACAACTCCAGTTCAGCTTGTTGTTGTTTGTACATCTGAGCAGAGCCACTTGCGTAATATTATGTCCAAAAGTCAAAGAAAAATCGTGTTGAGAAGTCATATGCTAATCAAAAAGGTGCCACTGATTGACCACATTTATTGTATCATAACTCAGCTGCACACATCATCGCCCCACTGTCCTACTCTTCTCTCTGCTGATATAACAAGCAGCTTTTTTAGTGGTACTTCACCATGGACTGACAGAACGTAAACACCGCCGCCGCAGCCACATTGTGGCTCCGCTCGGGTCTATCTGTCTGCTGCTGATCGCCGCGGGATGGATCACCCTTCCAGCACAACCACTCATCTCCAGCCATGCTCAGCTCTCGAGAGCTTAAGAGAGTGGGCCCCATGATGAATACATGGACCCATGATAAGATTAGCAAACACACACATGGGGCACAGTCTGCCATGTTATTCCCAGTCTTAGCCCATTCATGGAGGAGTCCCTCCCTCTGTGAATGTCTGGCTGCGTGTCTCATCTCACAGCCTCTCGCTTTATTTGGGATATTTAGCGATAGTACCGCATTTGGTCTTTTTGTTCCTTTGTGACTGACATGTCAAAGTAAGTTAAAGTGGTTGCTCATTTTCCCACTTACCCCCTGATGCAGTGATAGTTTTATTCTGGCTGCCCGTGACATTTCTGTCTCTGTTATTTCTGTCACACCTCAATATTATGAAAGGTTTTCATAGAAACTACTTTCTACTACTTAAATAATCCATTAATCTCATAATAAATACAGAAAACTAACAGATTCAACTCACATGAAGACTCGTGGTCGACCACTTTGGACTGTTTTTCAGTGGCCAGTAATAATATTTTGAGAGCAGGGAGGCCGATGACAAATATATAAATTTAATATTAAGCTGCTTTTTTTCTTTTTACATCTGATTAAAACAATAATCTAATAATCGACACAAATTAGCTGAACCTAGACACTAATGTTGTTGTCTGCATTGCTTATTCATCGTTTACATACCTGCAGAAAGCTGCATCTTAACCAACCAAGTAGTTGTTCAGAAGGCTTGTATCATTTTCTACGTCATGATAAGACACCTGCGGCTGCAGCTGCCTGTTTCTCTCGTACCTCTAACCAATGCAAAGTCTGGCCAGAGTTAACGTGTGTGTCTGTGTGTGTGTCGGGCTGCCCGGCCACCCCCTGCTGTGTCACCCTGCGCTGACTGACAGCAGCAGTCTGCCTGTACAATAGCTGATCTTTGCTCTGTGTCTGACTGTATAAACACAGAGTGGGATGGCTCCCTCATGCAGAACTCCAGTATTGATCACTTCGGCGAGATCCCACAGCCTCACTCATTGTCCTCTGCCCCTTTCTCTTCCACCAATCAATAGCTCTTTGTGTTGATTTTTACCCATTGACAAATCACTCTGCCCCATTGCCTTTGTTAAGCTGTCAATCAAGCGGAAGCTATTGCCTTATTTGATCCTCATTCTGGCTGGAGTTTCACATTCTAAGTGGGAAGAGTAAAACAATCACTAAATACCAGGAATTGTCTGATACTGATGGTTACGTCGGAGTTTCTATTATCAATTAGATACTAAATGCATTTAATAGATTACATGTTTGTGTTTAAAAGCAGTTTTAGATGGTCTTTATCCTTCATGCACAAGCCAACATGACCCGAGCTATCCTCGACAAAGCTAAGTGCAAATTGATAGCTTGTATTATTACCTTCATTCTGTCGGTTGTACATTGTGAGTGCTGCTCAACTGTCGACAAATAAAAGTCTTGTGAGTCATTAAATCCCACTGATGGAGGATCTCTGAGGATGTGATCTGAACCCTGAAGCACTAATGAAGCTCTGCGACTTCAACCCACAGACGTGAGCTCATCACCAAGCGTCTTCCATGTATAAGGCATCAACGGGACGGTCCAAACATGTTATCAAATACCAAATTCAGGAGTTGATCATTCAAAGAGATTTTTTTAGATTAACTACATGCTGAATTTCATGAGCTGGTTTACATTATATGAGTATAGAAACTTCCTAATAATTTCTGTTAGCTATAAGTGACCTCTCGCTGCCTCTGATTCCTTCCTCTCTTCTGCTAGTGTAAGAGGTCGTCCCCTCTGTCATTGTGGAAGCTGTACAGTTCATCCGTGTGTGTTGATCCCACGGTGCAGCCCATTCCTTTACATTATAAATGGCCAGTTTCCATGAGTAAGTGGCGGCGGTCAGAGGTTTCCACTCCTAGACACAACAGGGAAAAAACAACTCTCTGATGCCTCAGTCTTCCTATATTGTCTGGGATGATTCCGAGTTGGGAGCGGCTTATTGTTTAAATGTCTTTGTAGTTCAGGTCCATTGCTATGTGGGGATTTCCTCCCTCGCGGGTATTTTTAGATCTCTGTGTGAATTCAAGGGAGCTCTGCATAATGCTGTGCAGTGTGGGGTCCGAGGATGGCGTATGTGCAGCCTTTCACATGTGTGGGAATCAGTGCGTTTGCTCATATGATCACAGAGAGGATGTGTGTGTGTGTGTGTGTGTGTGTGTGTGTGTGTGTGTGTGTGTGTGTGTGTGTGTGTGCTGGGAGCCGTGCAGTACATCATCAAGGGAAATGCTTTGTTAAATGCAGTATCGCACTCAAGGCCTGCTTGATTGAGACGGACACCCTGCCTGTATTTTATTTGAAATGTCACGGGGCATTTGTCCACAGTTTCCAGTTTGACAGCTCCCGATTGGACTGCAGAGGGTCAGTTAAAAACAGGTTTGGACACTGTTTGTTCGCTGAAGTGTTTCGAGGGGGCTTTACCGGTGACTTTGGGGTCTCTGACCTCTCAGGGTGATGTTCTCCTCCAGGTCCCTCTCTTTGACAGCCATCAATGGAGGCGTCCATGCAGGGGACAGCCTGGCGGATGACTGGGGTGAAATCAGGGAATAGACAGGTCATATCCAGAAGGACCTGTCACCTCTGAATCATACCGAGTCAGATCTTCTTCCGGTTCTCACTCTCACTCTGTCACCTTAACTGACATCATCTGACACCGTGGCCTGACCTATCCTCTGCAGAGTATACTCTGGGTTATTTGTATGTGTGTGTGACAAGAACCATTGAATCGGGAGCAGCAGAACCGTACTGCTGAAGCCTCTTCGTTGTTGGGATGGGGAATTTCAGAATTAACTGCTTGAGAAGACAGTTGTTTGTGGCTCAGGAGTTATCTGCTCCTGATGCTTTGGCCAGCGGTGTGTGAATGTGGGCGTGTGAAGCACTTGAATAGTCGGTCGACTAGAAAACCGCTATATAAGTGCAGTCAGTAGAACAAGCAGGCTGATTCTGTTTTTAGTTAGTCATTAAAATATTGATAAATCGATAAATAAAACAGGCAGACCGGATCCCCAGGATGGTGCTGTTTGTTTTGTGCAACCAACAGTTAAAACATTAACAACGTAATCAGAGAAAAGATTGAAAAGTGCATTTGTTCCTTCAAAATCTGACCTCATGTTTCGTACGTTTAAATGTAGTTTAACTGCAAGAAAAAGGAACTTCTTCCATGTTTCTGTGCCGCTGCTCCAAAGCAGAGCAACATGGTCGTAAGGACCAAAACAGCGGTCCCAGCATACAAAGCCTGTAATGACATCATCACATAGTTCAGCGGTGAGTAATGAAACAGGTCAACTCTTGAATGTCTTGTTCACACACTGCTTATCTTTCCTAATGGAATTAGGCCCCCTCCTCCAAAATGCCTGTTCTCTCAGGGATTTCCCCTCAAACAATTGTCTGTTTATATGCTTGTGCTGATTCTTTCTTTTTTTAATCATTTATAGGATTTCTTTATGCATTATTAACATCTCACACATAAGAAAATTAAAACAGCACACACACATCGGAAACTAATGAAGAAAAACTTCAGCAATTGATGTTGTCAAATAGAGTTTTAGGAACACAGGATATATGAATATATTTGAATATATAATATGATTGAAGGGAAGATGACATGTGAGTGGTAAACTACGTTTATCTTTACTTTGTCACAAAACTCCAAATGTGTTTGATTGGATTTTTGATATTATGACATCATAACTAATCTTTTTCGTCTAAGAGTTAATTGCAGATGTGAAGTTGAACCATTGATCTTCTACTTTTAGTGCTTTCAGCTACTTTCAGTCGGCCTATTGGCGCTGGCAGTATATTTGTACTACTGTGCTGCATATACAAAGCGTGTAATATTATTCATAATATATAATTACATGTATGTGCTTCCAAATGGCAAAAAAGAAGATTTGTGGGGGAGACATTGTTGAAGCTGTATTTGCAGAGTTGCAAAATTTCGGTTTTTAAATGCATCTGCAAAACATTCTTCATGTCCACTGGTTGCAATAAAATATCTGCTCCTCGCGTTGCATTTTTCCGAATGTTTTCTCCGAGTGGGTCTAACAGCAGTTTGGTCAGATGAAGGAGGGATGGAGATTCTTAACCAAAGCGCTGTTGTTGTCCAAAACCCAACCACATGAGACTCAGGATGCGTCCTGCACTCGGTGCCCCCACATTCCACCACAATTACTCAAGTACGTATTGTATAAATTCAACTTGAGCACAATAAGATGCTTTACCGTCAGTAAATCCATTAGCGTAATAAATAAAAAGTCCGACACCGGCACATGGTTCATTCTAGTACGTCTTTAAGTCAATCCTTTTTGCCTCCATCTCTCCTCTTTCATCTTTAACAAAAAGAGAGGCCTTTAATGTGCCTATTAATGTAGAAGCAGGTGGAATAGAAGCCTTTGTTAATCACTTAATGATGAATTCCCCCCACTATACATGGCAGCTTTTTCACCAGCCGTTTACTCGTTGTGCTTGGTCTGTGGAAACTTTATAAAAAGTTTATCTTACCATGAAATGAGTGGGCACAGATAAATGGCTAACGTGGGGTTTTGTCCGTCAATGCAGTCAGCCTATTGGGGGTCCACCGACTGGGCAGGTTTGGACCATATGTCATCATTCCGAGCCTTTGTGTGGGCGTGTCTCTGTGGCAACCGCATCAGCTGTGGCCATTGTGTGTCGGGATTCAGTGGCCCATATATTCATTGCAGGGCTAGTGTGGGCCCCGCAACAGAAACAAATTGATACATACAAGCCCAAGCCCCATTTGGCTCGCATGACACATTTCAAATGGACAAAAAAGGACATTTTAGTCAGAGGAAAATCTTGAGAAAAGCTTGGTAGCCATAGTGACTGTGCAGTAAAAGCGGCCACGGGCCATTAAACTCCAATCAGATGTAAATTTGGGCTGCCCCCAGGCCCACGGACCCAAAGCCTCCTTCACACGGCAGACACAAATTAAACAGTTTGTTTGCCAATTCACATGTCATCTTAATGGGTTTTTATTCGTTTGGCCTTTGTTTAAATGAAGAGAGTTACAAACCGCCATTGATTTATTATATGGGACCACTTTAGCTGTGGATTGTCTGTATATTTGTCACTCAGATGGATAAAGAAGATAATGGGAAACTTTGAAATGACCATCAACAACATTACACATGGAAGTTATTGTTTTACCAATTAAAGAACAACTTTATTTTTACAGTGATGCACAAGTTTTTTTCTATTTCTTCATTACTATCTCCGCTGATCTCTTTTATCAGTTTGTCTCAGGTGACAGGTCACCAAAAGCTGGTACTTAAACAACCAATAATGTAATTCCCTGTTCATATTACAATAAGGTTTTAATGTCTGTCTTGCTCAAAACAAGTTTTTTTCAAAGATGTGTAATGGAAGAACGAGTTAATGCCCTGTAACAGAGGTAACACGGTTTATAGAAAACAAGTGGCCATCTGGTGACATCGTTTCCACGACAGGAAACAACATGCCTTCGAGACTGGACAGACAAAATATGTTGTCTCACTGTACCTGTCATGCAATGTGGTTCAATATGAGGTCACCTGCAGTGTCTGAAGTTCTGTTATAATGAGAATTATTATGATTCATGAAGCCCGTCGTCTGTTAACTAACAATACTTTATACTACATCCTTTTTTTATGGTCCTATTATCAATAATTAGTTGGATTTGATATTCTATTTAACATCTAGACGTACTACATAACTTTAACAATCTTTACATCTCAAGCATTATTTGATTACTACCATCATACAAATATATCTTGGTTATGGATTTCATTTCCCCACAAAGCAAGTAATGTGTAACTTCCAGCTCTCTGGCTTCTACTGCAGGCGACCACTTGTTTGTAGTCGGAGTGGGTCAGTGTCAGAACATATGAATGGGGAGACAAAACAAAGAGGAAATTCACGGCTGCTGCTGGTGTTAATGAGCGTGTGTGGTCCTGTTGTGCAGTCCGCCCTCAGGAGGCTGCCATTGTTCTTGTCGTTCCTATGGCCTCATACAGTAAAACCGCTCTGTTATGACAACAGCGTACAGGCGGAGCGCAGTATGGGCTTCCACTGGCTCTGGACCAAGCTGACCTGGGACCTGACATTACCAGTATAGCTGCAGCCTCCCCATTGCTCAGCCTTTGTTGCACAGTACAGCTAACGATGGCCTGTCTATCCGCCGTGGTGTCTCGCATGCAGGGCAGGGGGATGCTAATTTGACAGAGGGATGATTAACCACCTCGTTTTCATGTGTTATTGTTCCCAGTGTCCCACCTCCTGGAGACTGGACTGCTCTATTAATTCTTTATCTCAAAGCAAATCAACAGGCTGTCATATAACCTCCCTTTATGCCACACAGGATTATTGTGTCTTGTGTAAAATATGTTGTTGTTTTTTTAAATTTTCCTTTTTGTTTTAAGCAAAATCAAAGTGAAATCACATGAAAGTCCTCGGAACTACAGGTGAGCTACACTAACTGTTGTCTACTGGACGTCACCAGTGAAAGGAAGGCAGGCTGGCACACTGTCAGGCCGCCTGGTGTCCACACACAGCCGCGTCTTGTCCACTGGTGGCTGTGGAGGATTCATTAAGCTCCACATTCACCGCCCTGCATGTGAGTGACAGGTCCCTACAGCCGGGTTCACCCCTCTCTCTCTAAAGCACCCCAGATCATCCCTCTCCTCTCTCGCCCATCTGGCTGCCTGATTCTAACGAGGGGTGTCCTCCATGTATAAGCGGGTATAAAGAGAGGAGGAGTAGTGAGAGAAAAAGTTAAAGACTGGAAGATCCCGTCAGATTCTCCGTGGTCTGTGGGCTCCAATTATTCAGAGCTTATCTTTTCAGCTTGGCTGATCTCCAAATGAATAAAGTGCGGGCCGTATTACTGATGGCCGGGTGCACCTCTATAGAAGCTGAAGGAGGATCAGGGCTGTGGGTTATGGTGTCAATCTGGCCCTAACCCCTGGGGTTAGGGAGGTGACGTTATGTAGTGACAGCACCAAGGAATCCCCTTGTAGCACCTCCATTTAGGCACCGTCTGGATAAATGGAAAAGGGCAATCACATTAGAGGAGGTTTCTCTCCATTTTAAATCGAAAAAGAAAAAGAGAAAAAAAAAACTCTAATGACTGACTCTTGACTTTAAGACGATGGCTGGAAAACGTAGAAGTCAGAGGGTTAAGCTGGCGCGGTGAGTGCTGTCGCTCGTGTGGAGAGCCGACGAGGACCTAAACAGCTGGCTGATAGAGACCATTTTAAGATAAGGGTGCACAGCTAAATCAGTGAGCAGTGTTGGAATCCTGTGCACAGTTTGCTGTTTGCAAACACAAATATGGAGGCAAACCGACAAATCCAAAACAGTTAAGCATCTTCGAATCACCTAATTCATGATCGTGATGCCTTCATTTATTGGATATTTCTGAATTTATAGTGGAACATTTGACTTTTTCTGATCCTGAGTGAGAATAAATATGATCTTTATTCTCATAAAACAGATAAAAGACACAAAACTTGAACTAAAAGAAACTGTTGGGGGAGATGTAACTGTAAACCCCATTACCCACTGAAGCAGGTTTCGATATATATAAAGTCTCCTAAAGTTTGTAACAGGTGTGATTTCAGTGAGTGCCTGAGTTTAGATGCTGGATTTAGTCACACCTGAGGGTTAAGTGAAGTGACACCCCTAGACGAGTCCCGCTCTGCACATGGCACCGAGCCGGGCCACAATGGGAGACTGGTGGTCCTTCGTTTCTAGGGGTCCCTTCCATCCATGAGAATCGCCAACTCTCAGATCCTCCGACAAGTGTTGCCGATGCCTCTCCTTTCTTCTGCCTTCATGGAGATGGCTGGGAGATTCTCATGCCACCGCACAATGGCCTAACAAGCGGGTATGTCTAATTCAATTAAGTCCACAAGCCTGTGCCAAGTGGGCCCTGGTCCCGTGTGACAGGGATAATGAGCAGGCAGAGGAGAGGAGGAGGACGAGGGTCGGTGGTGGGATGTTCTGTAGGGAGTTGAAGAGGGAGACTTACACTCACCCTGAAGTTTATACTTCATTCTTTGTATATTCTATTCTGGGCTTGAATGTCTCCAGGATAACCAGGTTCATTTGGTGCCAAACGGAATATTTTACATTCCGACATCGCCGTCCAAATGGGCTTGATGAGGGACATTGAGAGACTGGGAATTATAAGTAGCATGACCTCTGAATTCCTGCAATTCATTGCGTCTAAATGTTTCCAATCTGGATTCTTTCCCACTGCTAAAGGGACAATGTCTCGCACAGAGGATGTGTGAGAGGAGGAAAACCTGACATAACAAACATAAACACCTGGAAAGGGAGGAACACTCGACGCGGTTCATTTCCCCTTAAAGCCCAACTGACATTTGTTTTGCCACATATTTCAGGACGGGTCCTAAACACCTTTGTCACTTAATACACGCTCACAAAAAGTGTTTTAAGTACACAATTAAGTACAAATTTAACAGCTTAAAATTGATCTTAAGCAGTGTTTTTTTCATCAGTCGCTTCAGCAAAATTCCCAAAACATGTTTCATCCGAGGGAAATATTTGGTTGTTACACTATAGTTCTTTTGCTCTTTCATATGACGCCCATTGTTATTTCAAATATGAGCACAAATGTTTGCAAAACTTAAAGAAATGCAAGTTTGACCTCACCAAAGTTGTGAGTTTAACTCAAGTCGCCGTCTCTCCTGACATTTGGACGTCATTGATGTTTTCAAGGACGTCAGATCAGCTCTGATCAGTATATTGGGTCTTTCTGGAGGACTTATTTGCAGCATATGTATATCTTTGGATCACAGCCCTGTAATAAGTGTTTTTCTGAAGATCCTTATTGCTTGTGAAATGTTGGCTGGACGTCTCGGTGACACGCACTTATCCTGTGACCGAGAAGGAAATTGCTAAAGAGCCCAGCGGTCACGGTTGACAAGAAGTTAGACATTGTTCAAGTAAACCTGCTTTTCTGCATTTTCAACACTTTTGACTTCAGCTGCGAAGTATCTCAGACCTTAGAGACCTTTAGTTTCACTGAAGTTTCCAAAGGACTCCTGCTGCTCCGCCGGGACCTTCGTCCCCGACCGGCACAAAAAAGCCGCTCAAACATTTGACTTTCTCACAGAAACAGCTCGCTAAATGGTATTTTTGTAATGGACTCCTGCTAGGGTTCATACGCGTTGTATAGCCACATTGCACAAAGTTGAGTCAACACCATTACCATGACAATAGTCCTAAAGAAAGGCCCGAAAAGGTTTTTTTGAATAAAAATCTGAAACTATAGACTTCTTTGTTTTCCTGCGGAAAAAAAGATGGAAATCAAAGACATCGATGGTCATTTTTTTCTATCGGAAAAGTGCTGCCGAATGAATGTCTTATTTACATTCCAAAGGGAAGGGCCATGGTTTTAAAAGGATGGGAAAGCAGGGGCCTCTATTATGGCGGTGCTGGTCGCAGAGGCCGTGGCTGCTCTGGCAGCCTCCCTGCCAGGCAGCGGTTAACAAGGCCTCGGCTGAATTAAAGAATGGCAATGAGTTTTTAATTGGTGACACATTATATTTATCAAGCTGACAGCGGAGTGACTGCGCCGCAGCCTTTCTTGTTTTGTCCTTGTGTGCGCATTACTTCCCCCTAGGTGCCCCTGCATGATACCCCCTGTCTGCCGAGGTCCCTCACGTGTGAAGAAAGAAGAAAAACATAATAATCGAGCATCAAGTTGAATGATAACACTGAATTATTCATTAGGTTCTCTTAAAGTGTTGGATAAATCAACCCCCCCCACACACCCCCTCTACGTTTAAACAAAAGCTTCCCTTTTGTTGATCACGCCGGTTCCAAGCTTAGCATAAAGACAAATACTTTTCAGCCCTTTTTACCCATCGTGACAGAGTTGTGCTGCGGGGCTGGAAAAGTTATTAACAAGTGTTTAATATTTAGATGGGAGTGTTTGGTCACGTCGTCGATACGTGCTGCCTATGTGTGGCCCTCCCATACGGAGGGCAGCTTGTGGCTTAACACTTCATAATGACACTCAATATTGCTAATGTGACCTGATGTCATGAATATATTTGAATTTCAATAAATATTCAAATTGAATTATCAGGTTTAATAATACTCAAGATGCTCTTTAAGATGTATAAATGTACCTCACTGAGAACACACTGCTGCTGTTGGTTGACTTATCAGAGGTAAAATAAACTTTTAATTAGTAAATCACTGTTTGTAAGTCATAGCTGGTCGTAATAAAATACTTTAATACATATAATATAGGTGCAAATAGAGGAGTTCAGTTTGATGGAAACCAGCAGGATCAGAACAACCAACAAAAATATTCTCTAGCTCATATTAGGATGGAATATAAACACTTTATTACCTGATTATTGAACGTCATTTTACAGCAATAGCTATAACAAAACCTGTGTTTTTTTTTACTGTGTTAAATTAAACACTGCTTGTTTTTAAATACCAGCAGGTTCCAAACAGTTTTCGAAGAACTCTTTGTTTCCTGGGGGCGTCACTGAGGCAAAGGGGGGTAAAGAGTGGAGGTCCTAGCAGTGCCCTTCAAAATGGTAGAGAAAGAAAGGGAGTGGGACGAAGAAGGTCTAATGAAATATTTAAGATTTACGCTAAAAAGGAACTCTGAAAAAAGTTTGCAACAAAAGAGTCTGCCAAGGGCCTCCATTGTCTCGGGACCTAGCGGAAGCAGGGGCCAAGCTGCTACAGATGTGAGGAGGGCCCATATTGAGGCGGGATGTGTAGGCTCTGCTCACAGCTGTGTCGCCGCAGTCCCGCCCCAGCCACCAGCCCCCTGCCTTTGTGAGCCTTTGTGTGGGCCACAGAGCGGCGATTTTACACCGAGCCGATTGCACAGCAACGGCTTTGTATCGCCAACAAGAAGGTCCCGCCTCTTCTTGACCATCGGCGCTCCCTCCCTTTACATCCCAGACACACAAATGCACATTCATCCCAATCCCATCAGCCTACACTGATATTCTGTCTCCTGGCTTTTTATCGTTTAAAGATGACAAGGTGATGAATCCCCTTCCTGTGGGCTGATATGAAGTGCATTGGTTGTTTTGGACCCTATGGGGGGGGTCTCTTGCTCCTCATCCAGGATCTGCCTATTTAGCGTATAACAGCTTTTGATTAATGGAGGCCCCATTCTATGCAGCATATGCCATTTTCAGGGCCAAACAAGGGCACCACATTTGCTGATGTTCTTGAGAAATGATGTCACAAGGTCACATTCAGCGGCTCAGACACAGAATGAGTGAAATGAAGGGAGAAATCGAGCTTTGCCATTTGTAAAAGAGCCGTCAATTAGTAAAACACTGTTTTAGATGCTACATCTGGTGGGGAGCAAATGTGTTTAAGTCACTGGTTATGTGTCTCAAGTGAAGAGAATAAGCTAATGTTTCAGACCGTCAACAATCTGGAGTAACACAAGTTATTGATACCTGCACATAGTTGTTCACCTACCTGATACAAAGACAATTATCTCTTTAAGTCTTTCCCATTCCGTATTCATTAGTCTTGAATTTACGCAGTTTTATGTTTCTTGATCTGTCATTGTGCTCCTCTGTAATTGCACTCTTTTGCCCCAGAGAAGACCTGACCTCTCAAATTAGAGTGAAGCCTTCCTGAATGTTCAGCCGTTCCCTCTAAATCCCCTCGTTCGACTCAAAGCTCCGAGGCGAGTTCAGACCTGAGCGGCAACAAGGGCGCAACAGCAGCTTAACACCAACCTCAACACATCCCAGCTGCAGTAGTCATTTAATGTGGCTAATGGGATGGACCATATAGTCAATCCCCAGAGAACGGATGTGTTAGGGACTTTAAATTATATAAGTCAATAATACAATTCACACATGAGATAGAAGAAATGCATCTTGGTCTAAGTCATTTAGTAGCAAACGGTTTAATTGTCTGCAGATTTTGATGCATTTGCCATCGCCATGGTGGAATTAGCTTGAACATGAATTCAGTGGACCCTAACAGCAGGCCATCAACCCATGCAAATGTATTATTAACACACAATATCATATATGCATATCTATATAACATTTCCCCCTCAGTTCCAAAGCCATTCCATCAATTTGAGTGTCGACAGTAATGTTCCTCTTCATTGTAAAAGGGTTTTGCAGAGACCAAAACTTACCTGGAGGGGGAAAAAAAAAGCTTATTGTTTGTGTTTGTAGTTAGTGTGACTCAGGCCTTGATATAACTCAGATAATTGGAACATTAAGTTGTTCTGAAGATGTTTTCCGTCAAACATGTTGTGCTGCAATCGGAGCGTCATTACGACGTCAGCGAACCTGGAAAACTTTACCTCTAATGATCCTCCTATATTGTGTCTGTTCGGATGGGCCGTGACAGAGTTCTGGCTAAAAGTACAGACTGACTCCACTGGGATGCTTAATAACCCCTAATAGCTCGGAGGCTGTTGAAGCAAGTCAGCCGGCACGGAGCGCTTGATGCAAACCAGACGCATGGCCGGCTAACCTGTTAGCCTCCCTTTTCTTAAATGCTAGCTGCACTTGCCCGGGTGCTCGTGGGTCTGTTCTTCACAAAGACCTGTCACGTTTAATGGCCTGTTGGGTGAGTGCGCGGCTGTAGCACTCTCTAGAAGAGAGCCCCCAGAAGAAAGGCTGTTGGTCAGCTAATGCAGCTTAATATTCTTTAAAAAGGTTTGAGGGACAATTAAGAGAGTGTTTCCCATGGTTCTCCCCCCAGCGGTGCGTGGCTGCCTGTGCAGCAGCTCATCTGTTTGATGGACTCTGAATGCATCTTATTGATGGGGGTCAGAGATTAGAAGCAGCAGTGCGAGGGGAAGAGACTGAAAGGAGGGTCCAACACAGTGGCCTCAATGTGCAGCGCGCCCGCACACACACACACACACACACACACACACACACACACACACACACACACACACACACACACACACACACACACACACACACACGCACTAACAGCTCTTCCACTTGTCCTTCTGTGAATGGAATTCTGCCGAGCACAATGAGTGATTGAGAGCGGCATGTCCTTAAACAGAAATGCATAGATAGAAGAATCATGGGACAGTTCATTTTTTTTCTCCTTTCTCATTTTACTTTTCTTCTCTGTTGTTCTTCATTCAGCTCTGCCATGACAAAAGTTGTTGAAAGCTGTCAGGACATATTGACTAATAGCTGCAGCACCAGTCTCCCCTGGAAGTCTCCGATGGTCTGTTACCTGATACATGTCATGCTGTCTCTTGCCTGCCTCGTGTCTGTCTGCAGATGTCGTGTTGGTCGTCTTGCTGGCGCAGCACCGCTCCGGCATGCACTCACTGTGAAGATGCCACATGTGTGAATATGCCGGGTCGTGACCCCGGCAGCAGACTTGAGAAGAAAAATGTTTTGTTCCAACTAGGTAAAAAAAAAAGTAGATCCATGTGGACACTTTATGAAATTGTGATTTCATGAACGTTTGCACTCTAATGGTGCCATGTGTCCATTTAAACAAATATTGTTTCTCACGGGTGGGGGAGGTGGGGTTGCTCTAGCCAGGTTTATTAGCAATAGGACATTTTCAAGCTCAGATTTAATGCAGCATAATGCACCAAACTACTTTGTACTGCACCGATTAACTTTTTAGGTGTCTGTACTGGGAGTTTTTAAGACCTAATGCAGAAATAGCACCTATTGCACTTACTGCAGCAGGTTGTAACAACCATACATTACTTGTAACGGTATGTGTCGTGAAGTAGATCAAATGTTTTAGCAGAGCGTCAGACCTGGATCTGAAAACACACCGTGTGCAAATTCTTTAAGTATTGAAATAATGATATTCTTTATTTTCTTCCCCCGGTGTACCATTGTCTGTTTATCTTATAGAGCTGGCTGCAGCTTTAGGGGGCTTTACTATAGGATTGTCCACCTTCAGTTGTAGCTGACCATGCTGTGGCAATTAGAGGAGTGTTTTGGGTCAAGGAGAGAGCAAGGGTTTTGTTTGCCTCCATCTCATGATTGAATGGCCATGTATAAGACCAAGAAAGAAGAGAACCCAATTAAGTGAGGGGTAGTTTCTTTTTTTTGTCCCGTGTTGCAATTAGGACCAGGCTCAAAAAAACTTCCTCAAGTACCTTTTGGGTTGTTTTGTTGTCTGGCCATATCATTAGGGCCAAAATAATCCACCCAGGTGCTCACTGCATGAATATGTTGAGAGATTACATAAAGAAAAACTGCCGTCCACAAGCCTTTAGGGATCTTGTAATACACTCTTACACAGCCACGAGTGGAGCCCAAAACAATGATGAACATGTTTCACATGTGAGTGATCAGAGGAAATTAATGAACATTCACCCAATACTTCACACTGAGAGTGTAGCCTTTCAAAATAAGAGTAATTATTGTTTCTCCTCGGACATTTCAAAGGCCTTCGAGAGCTTCTGATACATTTGATGTTGTAGAGCCGGGAGGGGAATTAGTCTCTATAGTTCATGTTTCCACCGTCTGTCACTTCTAACAAATGAATAAAATGTATGTGTGATATATTCAGTTGTTCGTATAATTGAAAATTTTATTCGCAACCTCTTCTTTCATTGTCTCATAGGGACAGCACGTGATAGATAACCAGTAATCAGTTAACTGATTGATTGGCCGGCTGCAACTGTGCTCCACACTGCTGATAATGGTTTTAGAAGTACTGCTCAAACATCAAATTCCAGCAATGTCAAGAGATTAAACTGGTCCTAAACCATGACAGGCAAAACAGGAACGGCCGGTATGCATATCTGACCAATTAATCAGATACCATGACCCCCATAAACTCTCCCCCCTGACACACACACACACACACACACACACACACACACACACACACACACTCACATCCACCCCCGCACGCATGCTGACACACTCCCTGACTCTGGGAAACCGAGAGTCCGGCAGCTGCTGTCAGAGGGGATAAGTTGAGGGTGGGGAAGTGGAGGGGCATGGGAAGGACGAGTGTGCCATGTTAATAACTCACAAGTGGCCGGGGCCGGTGGTCACTCTGTTATTAGTGTACCATCACACTCCTGGCATTTGACCCAAAGATAAATTCCTGGTGTAATGGGCAGCAGCTGGACCGAGGTTTCCGGGAGGACAGCTGAGAACAAGCAGACAGGGCCGAGCGTGGGGAACACCCAATATTATCACCCCCCTGGGAGTGAAACCTGCGCTCTCCCTCCCCACTCGTCCATACCAGCCAGGAAATAATTTCAGAATGTCTGTTTATAGAAGAACAGAGACAGAAAATGTATTATTTCGAGTAACGCAGCTGACATTTCTATGCTCATTAGAAGCCGATAGAGGCTGTGTCTATTGGAGAAACTAAGATCTGCTCTCCTGCAGTCCGATTTTATTGGTTTATCCTGTGTTTCAAACCTTAATCCAATCACGCATCCACAGGGGTTGTTTTTTAGGGTCGAATGTAGTTGGTCAATCATGTTATCACATAATTAAATCAAAGTAGGACAATGAATATTAAGCTATGTTTACCTCACAGCGAACATTCACTTTGAGCTGCGTTTAACTGAAATACAGCTTGAAAAGTTAACGCACACGTATGTTGGCAGAAGCCAAAGGTATCGCCTGAAGGAACCTACAAAGCAGAAAAACAAAGAAGGCCTGTGCACGCACTGAACCACCTCAATGTGCTCTAGTTCTGACGCTTTTCCTCCTCCTCCCTCCGAAGCCATTGGACTGGTGTTCTTTAGGGTCAGTTTGGAAATGCCCAGTGTGGTCGACTTGACTGCCAGGAATATGTTTTTTCAAGAGCACCTTCCTTCAGTGTGCATGTGTACACAAGAAGTGAGGGCTGACACACAGACCTCAGCCTTGGCTGATGACCAGCGACCGGAGCAGCGTTGGCAGAAACCGTGAGAAACAGGGGGGCGACACCCAAATGTCATCACAGCTGCAAAACTGCTGAGCCAAATTACAGAAATATGTACCCTGAGGCGTCCCAACAATGAAAACAGAGACACTTTTGATTGGCTGCTGCTTGAGGAGTGTAGCGGAAGTTTGGGGATTTACTATGCGAGCTCGGAACTCCAGCTGCTGGCAGACATCAGGTTGCACGTGTGGGTGATTGTATGGGAATTCAGACTGGTCAGCGTCACCAGTACCATGTTATTGCTCATGAAGCCTGATGCCCAATAAATGTGCCGTTCACATACTGTAGGAGGGAGGAGCTGCTAACAATAGGCTGCATTATGCTGACAAACACACCAGTGAAAAGGAGGATTGAGTCACAGTAGGATGTGAGTAGGATGTCTTCACTACCAGCATGTTTTATGAAGCAAAGGCGTGCGTGCGTGCGTGCGTGCGTGCGTGCGTGCGTGCGTGCGTGCGTGCGTGCGTGCGTGCGTGCGTGCCGTGCGTGCGTGCGTGCGTGCCGTGCGTGTCTGTCATCAGATCAAGCTAAACAAACACTTCATATTCATGTTGGACAATCTTAAATGTTAATTCTACCTGGTTCCACTGTCCTGATGTTTGGGAGTCAAATGAGTCATCAGGAACAAAATGATTAGTGGAGCATTGAACAACAACATTGGAGCTGACAAACACAAGATTGGCAACATAAATGATTTTTCAATTAAAGTGTTGTTGCTCCTGACAGGCTTGGATTGTTATTGAATAACTTCCCATGTTGGTACCGGATGTAAATAATCGTCCATTAAAGTAGAGACTGGACTGGATCCCCAACTGTTTTCCGTACTTTAATGTCAGAGACTGCAAGTCAGCCTGGAAACCACTTCAAGGGACTGGACCTCTGTGTTTGTACTTTCCCCTGCACCATCTGGGCACTATTACTGACTGTAGTAACGCTGCCTACAGTTCAGGCAGCATTGGTACATATTCATGTCTTAAAGCGTCTATTTGAAAGATTTGGAAACATTTCCATTGGTGACTCCCAGTCCAAGTATCCGTCCACAGATCAAACCCATTTACACGGAGTATAATGGACTCAAAGAAACTCACAAGTGTTATCAGCTTTGCCTTATTTTTCTCCTAACAAAACATAAAAGTGCTTTTCTTTTACTTTCCGTAACTCTCTCTATATATGTGTCAACACACTCCTGTAAAGTCAAAGCTGCTGTCACAAAATAACAGCCCTGTGTATATACACAGGTGTGTGTCTATTTGTATATGCAAGTGCACAATAGTAACGCAGTACAGGTTGGTGTTTATTTGTGCACGGGAGTAAAGCTGGGAAAGTTTGAGAGTGGCAGTAGCCGGGCGGGTGGCTGCAAGGGAGGTAGACTTGTGGTTTGGGTGGGTTGGGGTTGTAAGCGATGTGAGCTTAAGACGGCGGATGAAGAGAAGGGGTGTGCAGAGAGTGAGAGAGGGCCTGTGCTTGTGCCTTTCAAGGTGTGTTATTTGTTCAAGGCTGTCCAAACATTTACAGAGCGCTGGCAGCCCAGGAATGCAGAGGCAGGGCCGAGGCGGAGAGCAGCAGCCGTGGGAAACCGCTGCTCTCCTCAACCTCTGCAGACTCGTTCCCCCTCGGGCAGAGTGTCAACACAGACAGTGCCAGAGATGTGTGGGCCTGATAGTGACAGGTTCCGTCAGCAGCCGAGTGCACACGCACACACACACACACACACACACACACACACACACACCCACTCAGGCACACACACTCACACACACAGACACACACACAGACACGCGTGGTTCCAGCCATCAGGCACACAGCCGGGCTCAATGCCTGGCTTGCAGACTGACACACATTAATAGAATGAAGCAGAAGTCAGACAGCCGCCTTCAACAGGCACACACACACACACACACACACACACACACACACACGCATGCACACACAGTGAATTCTGAGTTTAGATGCATTATGTACATATTGTGAAAACACAACAGTTATACAATATTTATTTACAGTGTGCTTGCAGTAGCCTCCTCGTCCTCAGAGTGTGTGTGTCAACAGAACAACTCTTGTTTGCCAACCAAAATATGATAAGAAAATTAGTTGATGGCCTATGTGACGCTTACGAATTGCTCTGCTTCATATTGACGTGTGAGACAACACAGACATGCCTGTCATCTCTTGGAAAGCTCACCTCACAACACAACGAGTCAGGTGAACACTTGGGGGCGGACAGAAAGGAACCAAAGTACTTATTATACTTACTATTTTTGGCAATAGTCATTAAACTAAAATAGATAGAAGATGTGTTCTTTGTGTTTCACGACTCTACACATCTGCAGCATGAATGTGTGTGTGTACCGGCTGTGTGTACACAAAAGGTGTGTGTCTGACTCAGACAGCTATGCATCAACAGGGCTGCATGTGAGGAAGTCAGAGACAGTAATTGGTTTCACACTCACCTTTTATTGCACCCTGTCAGTCACAGCGAGGTGACAGTAAACACGTCTGCAGGTGGGGAGGACATGCCGATGCCACACATGAGAACATACCTTGTTGAAACCCACACCGGGAAGTCCGCTGTCAGAGTGCTCTGTTGAAGTGATGTCTTGTGTAAGAGCCGACTTCAGGAAGCAACCCAAGAGTTCATGACGATCCCAGGTGCAGAGTGAGTTCACTCGTATCTTGGTATACCTGTTCTCCATTCACAAAGAAACACCGGCCTCAAATGAGATAATGCATGACTGACTTGTTGAACCTCCCACCTTATACTGACCCCGAGACTTTTCTACAGGGTAAAAGGAACATATATAACACACATATAACTTCAGCTTGTATGCTCCACATCATACTGCAATACACTGTATTACTCAGCTGTTTTAAATAATGCTGAGCAATTGAAGGGATTTGAAACTGACTCAAAACTTGAAACTGCTAAACATTTTTCTGTTTTGGTTACTCATAACTGCTGCGTCATGTCCACTAATACTGAAAGGTTTATTAGTTAAACAAACTGCTTTTTAATCAAATTACGCCACAGAAGATTTGCACAAAGATTCAGAAAAACGTGGGAAAAAGATGGTCGGTCCACTGAAATGTTTCCTAACTGCTTTGCAAGTTGTTTACAGAACAAATGCAAAGAAATGAATCAGAGTGAGAAGTCGTGTGGGAACCACCATCATTTGATTTAGGCGGCTCATTTGCCTACTTATTGGCAAAACATCCCCTGTTTGTGTACACCTGCCTGCAGCTTCAGCTGCTCACCACAGAGGCAGAATGATCCCGAACACATACGTGACAACACACACACACACACACATGTGCAATACTTTGAGGCTCTGGAGGTATGACAAAGCTGAGTGAAACTCATCATCACCCTCCTCCTCCTCCTCGTGCGTCTCTTTGTCCTCAAGTCTGGCACACACACTTTCAAGCTCTTTCTGCCCTGCAGCCTCATACACCTGCCCGCACTGCGGGAGGAGTGTCGTGTTTCAGCGATGAGGCAACGTCCGACCAATGAGCTGCACTGAGAGCGATTAGGGAGCACGGTGGGAACTCTCCTCCCATCGCTCTACCTGGGAACCAGCGCTGCCTCAGGGAGGGGCTCGCCAGCCTCTGTCTGAATGAACACCAAACAAAAACTCTCACCACCAGGTGAGTTACACTAGTCAATGTTAGTTTTTCTGTAGTCTATACTCTCCCTCTCTCTGCCCCCTCCCCCCATGGATTTTCTTTCATTCATGGTTAGCACACTGCTTTACATTCGGGCAGGGAATGAAAAAAAAAGAAAGAAAGGAGACAGAAAAACAAAACAGTCAAAGTGTGGGAACTTTTCCTTGTTCCTTTCTCCTCCTCCAGGAGCTTTTATCAGTATTAACTCTGCTTACACAGGTATTTGTGCACCTGTGCCACTGGAATAGTGGATCAGCTTCTCCGTTGTGTGCGAAAATAAACACGGCGAGTCATTTTTTATTCCAGGTTTCTGATTCAAATCGTATTTAATCCCGCGATGAATAGTTCTAAAAAGATCTGTTTTTATGTTTCAATTCAATAAACTGCTTCAGTAGATCAACGGGAAAAAAGAACTGTTTCATCAGTGTTTTTCTAAAAAAGACAAGATGACTTATGTTAACCAGGTTGCTCTTGTCTGACTGAAAGCTTTCCTCTTCATGATCTAACAAATCCCACACTGCCTCCCTCAGTACAAACAAGAGCAATGCCTTCATGAAATAACAGTTTTGGTGTTTGTCTGTTTATAACTGAACATGAAAAAGTCCAGGGGCTAAATCATCAGGAGAATGAGGACATTTATTTAGCATCAGACGCATAAATTAAGCACTGGAGGAGCTGCAGTCATTGTTCTACTGTCAAGCTTGACTCACATAATGAAAATAGAAGTTTCTCTTGTGGGATTAAGTTCAGCAGTTAAAAAGGTCGGTACAGGCTAGTACAGGTCTTTCCCTGCACAAACACACACAGGATCTGTTCACACGCTGGATGCACATGCATGTTTGATAATTGGTTGTTTAAAAAACTCCCTGTAAACAGTCTCCCACACTCATGTGAGCAGGCATCTATAGCAGTGACAGCAGAGACGTTTTAGCCTTAAATGTTCCTTATAAACACTCATCCATTCAAACCCATAAACATTCGATGATATTAATGGCCATTTAAAGTGTAGACACATTCAGCACTGAAGCAGCAGCACTGCTGTCGTCGTGGACACGAGACACGAGCATCACTCACAGGTCCGAGTAGGCAGTGAGGCCCCGGCACCC
>CAAKHC010010549.1:0-12231 GCA_901007825.1 Macroramphosus scolopax
TTTGGCTGGTCGAGATTTCTTGATCCAGTCTGTCAAATGTCTGACAAAGTCAAAGAAGAAGTCGCCTTCCGGTACACTGATCACCTGCGGAGCACACACACACACACACACACACACACACACACACACACACACACACACACACACACACACACACACACACACACACACACACACACACACACACACAGTAAAACCATCTGTGTAAACTCTCCTAAAAAACTCTAAAATTAAGTTATGAAGTTTTCTGTACTAAAACTTTAAAACAACCTTAAAAAAAACATAAACTTAAAATTAAGAAGCATTGAAGCAAATGAAGCAGCCAGACTTCACGTCCTGCTCGTGAACGCCTGAGAAGCGACCCTTGACCTCTGACCTTGTCTGAGATCTTGACGAAGAGGCTGAAGCCTTCAGGAGATTTGAGCAGCAGTCTGGTCGAGATGTTCTGGCAGAAATCCTTCGCTTTGGTGCTCGACTCCACCTCGAAGGCCTGCAGGTGTGACACACACACACACACACACACACACACACACACACACACGGTCAACACAACCAATCAAACACTCCAGTGGACGTCTGGACACATTTGTGTGCCGCACCTCGTCTGTGTCGTCAGGGAAGTAAACCTTGTGGAAGATCTGGGTTGTCTTGTGTTGGATGGCCTCCACCTCCACCAGGTGAGGAGGGTACTTCCTGGAGCCGTTGCTGTTACCATGACAACCATGACAAAAAGGCAGAGGGACACAAGTTACGCTAAAAGAAGATGCGCGTCTTATAGATGATTAATTCTATCTAAGAACAGATGCTTGTGTCGGTTACCGGAGAGCCTTGTGCAGCCGCTGCATGCAGTCAGGGGACAGCGGGTGGTGTTTCTTGGACTGGAGGAAGCGCTGGATGTGTGGCAGCAGCATGTTACTGGGAGGAAACAGTCCGGTACACAACCAGAGAAGCTCCCAGCCTTTCTCCTCGCTGTACCTGCAACACACCACTGTGTTGTCACATCTGCACACGTTTGACATTTCCTGCATTTGCATTTGATGACTGTTAACATGTAGAACAGATTCAGGAAGAGTAACGACATTAACATGACACAAACATCATCTCATCACACTGATGACGTGTCTGTTTTACACACTTGATGTGGTTGTCGGTGAGCTGTTTGATGATCTGGCAGAAGATCTCGTCTTTCAGAGGTTCGGCCTTCAGTGCTGCTTCAAAGATCTGGTCTGTCAGCTCGTTGACCGAGCGTGTTCGTTTGGAGGGGTAGTCGCCCATGTACTTCATCATAGGTGGGACGCAGGTCAAGGGATAAAGACACGTTCATACTGTATCAGTTAGAGAACATCGGTAACCCGTGTCAGGTTCTGTGGACCTTCAGGGAGGCTGAGAGAGGTGAGCCTGGTCTGGCTGTGTGAAGGATATCAATGAAGGACATGCAGGCTTCTTGAGCCAGATCCTCGTGGTTGACGACCTTCTTCAGCAGCGGCTGTTTGAGAGGCTCTCTGGTGCAACTCCACAGTTTGTCCTTCCCTCGATTCTTAGTGACCATCACCCTGCTCAGGGTGTGTTTGGGTGGAGGCCTGGAGGACACAGAACAGAAGGCTGAGGTGGGTCACATTCAATCAATGATAACCAGTTAAAGTCCTACGACTGTAGATCCTGTCTGGATAGATATACAGAACTAGATATTAGATAGATAAATAGATATTAAACCACCCTGTGTGTACCTGAAGTAGTCGTAGGAGAACTCCTCCAGTGTGTACGGTTTGACTCGGCCTTCGCTCTCCGGCGGGACGAGCTGTGAAACACGGACCGACTCCTGCCGCTGGTCCGGCGTCATGGTTACCAGCGCCTGATTGGTTGGATTCAATCATCATACAACCGTCACGGTCAGATTGAAAAACCTTTTAATTCAAATTTTCATTCAGATTCTTTTAAGAGATGACAGGAACTCTCCGTAAAGATCCAACTCATCATCAGTGTAGTACATCAGATCTCCTTTCTCTCACCACTATCTCTTGCTGAGGTCGAGTCATGGTGGGCAGGACATAGACGCAGTCAGCCGGGAAATCCCCCCTCTGATTGGTTCGCTCGTTGACGCCATGCGCCCAACCCGAGTTGAGAACCTGCTCTCCGGTGTCCTGGTCCAGCAGGATCAGGTCTCCCTTCAGGAAGTTCAGGAAGGTTGACTGCTCGCCCTCGCCAGCTGAGAACAGAGGTCAGATGACTCAGTACCCTCTGGTGTGTGTATAGTCAGTGTGTATGTATGAGTGTGTATAGCATCACAAACTCAAAGGCCGTACTGGGGTTTGGGTTGTCCTGCAGCGACACCACAAACTTGGACCTCTTCCTCAGGCCTTCCAGGAAGGTCACCACCAGGTCACGGATGTCTTCTGCGTTGTTGGAGGTGAAGGTGTACTCGTCCCCTTTGAGGGTCGCCAAAGTGAAACTCTGACTCTGCATCTTCCCCCCCCTGAAAGAACATCAAGTGGTCGGTATTAAAGAGGAAACAGGAGGCGTAGGTCCCGCCCCCACTCTCATCAGTGGGTGGGGGCGGGACCTCCAGTCAACAGTTGGAGTGACTACATATCCCAGCATGCCTCACCGGCTGCTGGACACTGCAGTGATCTCTGGGAAGGAGAGCTCCAAGAGGACCTGCTCCTGCTCATCGACAAAGTAAACGCCTGTCCAGTTGACGGCGACTATCAGGTCGTTTTTAGGCAGACTGGGACCTGAAGAAGTCATCACACACACACTTTGATTTAACAGGTTACGTTCAGGATGAAGTGGAAACATGGAACTGAACTTTTTCTGGCTTCTCACCTGAGAATTTGAAAGCTTCATAGAAACGTGAGAAGAGCAGCGGCCACTTGTGGCGAGCGAAGTCCACCACCTCCTCCTTCACCTTCTGAGGGTCGAACCTTTTCTGGGTGTAGATGCCCTGAGCAGAGAGACATGATATTTCAGATGAGTTCACCGGTACGAGGTTCGACAGACTGTCCCGGCGACGAGCACCTTTTTGTGGGCGGCCATGATGAAATGAGCCCACTTCTCCACCGTCCTGGACGAGCTGATCTCTCTGTCGGGGATGTAGGAGGGGATGAGGCTCAGCAGCCGCTCCAGGAGGATCTCTGAACCGTAGTCAACGTAGTACTGCTGGGAGGCCAGCTCTGCCAGGTCATCCTGAGGAACCAGGGAAGAGGGTTGAAGCGGGGGAGTTGGGGAGATGAGCCCCGGTACCACAGGATTCAAAGAACAGAAGAACATAGAAACAGCAGTCACCCTGTCACAGCGGTATTCTCCAAACTTGACGCCCCGGACGGTTTGTTGGTAGATGAGGTTGGTGGCGACCTGGTCGTCGGAGGGGCAGTGCCACGGCGTGAAGATCTCCTTCCTGAAGAACAGCCTCCAGGGGGCGTTCCTCTCCTGGGCCCCCTGCTCCTTCGCGTACTGCTCGCACTGCGACACGGCGTCCATCACATGGTCGTCCCCGCTGCCCAGAGATGAGACCTGCAGGACATCCGTCGGATCCCTTCACATCTTAGATAACTGCCAACTTGTGACCTTTTTAAACTTTGAGAACTACTACAGGGGTTCACCTGCAGTAGTACATGAAAGTATCTTTGTATAAGTACAATTTGAAGATTGTTGATGTAAACCCTTAGAAACAACCTGGAACACTAATAATAGGACGTATGACTTCATAGACTGTATATAAGACTGGGAGACATGGAACAGCTCAGGAGATCCAGGGACCATCTGGTAAATGGCCCTTTAGGTCCGAACACCCAGGTTCAGATTCAGGGTTCAACACAGTAAACCAGCGGTCACCTTGTCAAACAGAGCGATGTAGAGCGAGAACCCGAAGCGGTCGCGCAGGTTGATTTTGTCCGACAGGGCGTTGCAGAGCTCCTTGGCCGTGGTGGCCGAGTCCGTCAGCAGCGTCTTGGTGGTGCCGTCCATGAACGTCACCGGCAGCATGATGGGTTTCTTTGACTTGGTGGCCTAGATGCAGATATCAGAAGATGAGTCCTGAAACATTCCCACTGTGCTGCTGTAAGACTTCATCTCTCCTGTGTCATGAGGTTGTGTACCTGCAGCTCCAGCCAGGACGGAGGTTGGGTTCTCGTCCCGTTGACGAAGGTTCGTCTCAGTCTCTCCTCGCAGTACGGAGCGTAGCCCGGAGGCCCGGTGCTGATGAAGTTCCTCAGGTACTGCAGGCCAGAGACAAAACACACGGAAACAAGATCATCTATCAACAGCACAAAGGAGGGTTGGACACAAAACGAATCACATCAGGATGTAATCTGTCATTTGATTTTAGTGTGTAGTTGACAAATGTGTTCCGACCTTAACAAACTTGTCTGATGGCGCGAAGCAGCCGACACACAGAGAGATGAGGATCCAGCCACGGGCGTGGGAGCTCTTAGACGGGTTCTGACTCAGCTGCTTACAGATCTGACAGTAGATCTCATCCCTAACACACACACACACACACACACACACACACACACACACACACACACACACACACACGCGCACAGACACACACAGACACACACACACACACACACACACAGGAAAGTTAGCGTTACATCTCTTCTCGACTTTCTTACAAACAATTCCAAAACAGAAGTCGATCACATACGTTAGTGTGTGTGTGTGTGTGTGCGTGTGCGTGTGCGTGTGCGTGTGCGTGTGCGTGTGCGTGTGCGTGTGTGACCTCAACGCTGGTCTCAGGATCCCGTTTCCAATGATGAAGTGAAGTTTCTCCAGGTTGGATGTCGGTCGGTCCTCCAGCATGCTGTTACCATGGAGACCGTACTCCCCATCGTTGAGGCGCTTGGTGACCTGAAAGGCATCGAACTTCAACTCACGACACAGAGATGAAACCACCAGGAAGACAAAGTCTCACCTCCTCGGTGATCTTGGATTTCTTCTTCAGGGTGAGGGACACCAGTTTGTGTCTGACGCTGTTCTTCTTATGGCTGTCGGAGGGAGGCGTCTGGAGGCGGGTGGAGACGGGTGGAGACGGGAAACAGACTGAACAGAGTCTTCCAGCACACACAACTCATAGTGACTGTAAGTCTCTGACGTCACAACCGGGTTCTGTGAATGACTGACATGTTCCTGTGGTCTACACGTAGTTTCAGTTAATCCTCTATAAACTCACTCTATATAAACCTTCGTCCACCCATCCTCCCACCTCTCCTCTTCCTCACCTCCCCCTCTCCCTGCAGCGCCTGCAGCTCTCTCTTGTAGGTCTTCTTCCCCAGCGTCTCGTAGATTTTGGTCATGACGGGAATCTTCTCGCTCCCGTCGCTGATGGCCGTGTGGTACTTGGGCTCCGGCAGATCTCCCATGAACCTCAGCACGGTGATCCAGACCGCCAGAGCAGCCTGGGCCGGGACGAGGAAGACAGAGTTCAGATCTCTCCTCAGGAATAACCACATGAACCAGGAGATGATGTAACTCTCACTCATTTGACAATAAAAGAGTCATCTACATGTTGAAGGGTCGGAGGTCAAAGGTCACTCACCAGCTGGTCTCCCTCGTCGTCGTGGAACAGCAGCGGCTGTTTGAGAGGTCGTCGGACGTACGTGTGTGTGGTGTTGCCCTGGAAGTAGGTGGCGGAAAACTTGGCAAACTTGTACTCCGACAAGTCGTCCTCATCATCGTCCTCAGGCAGAGGAAGAGCCTCGTCTAGATCCTCCTCCTCCAGCTCCTTGTGTGTGCGCTCCAGGTCCTGCAGAGGAGACCGAGCAGCCGCTGAAAAACCTCCTGACTGAGTTAATAGTGAATATACAAACTAGAGAAAACGTTTTGTCATCTGACCTCAAAGCCAGCAGGAGCTTGTCCCTCCTGGCCGGGGAAGGAGCTTGTTGTCCCGAGGAAGCCGAACATCTTGTCCACCATGTCGGAGTCGTTGACAGGCTCCAAACGGGCCTTCTCCATCTGCTCCACCATCTCCTTCTTCCGTCTAGCTTCCTCCTTCTCCTTCTTCTCCAGCTCAGCATCCTCTTTAGCCAGCTGGGCCAGACGCTCCTGGAACAAGACAGATAATACTTCTATTATCATCTTTTGGGACGAGTGCTTGAGCGCATTACAGCCGTCAACAGGGAGGAGGCGCTGTTCATCCAGTGCCGTCAGTCTTTCTCCACTAATCTGATTTATTAAACGTCATGTAGACAGTTTCCACAATAAGTCTTCTGTCCTCGACTAGAAGCTGCTGCAGGTCTACAGTAATCAGAGTACTCCAGTGCTGGATCAGAACGGAGGAAGTCCTAACAGAACTCTTTGCTGACTGCCCACCTGGTGTTTGCGTTCAGCCTCCGCCTTTGCTCGTTTCGCAGACATCTGATTTCTCAGTTTGGCCTCTTCGGCCAGACGCATCTTCTCCGCCTCCAGCCGCCTTCGGTACTGAGGGAAGGAAGAAGCACCGTGGTCTTACAAACCTTTAGGCTCAGATTCAGGTGCTAATGGAACAATGACTCAGTTTTTGGTATGAGTGAAGTGTGTCTACCTCCCCCTTCAGCCTCTTGTAGAGCCGGCGGGCGATCATCCCTCGTGTGTTGGCCTGGATGGTGATGACGGCCCACAGCCGGTGTCTGAACGCCCGGCGCACCAGGAAGCCCCGACAGCGACCCTGGAAGCCGGTGATCCGCTGACGGGCCACGTGATACGAGGCGCACAACTTCCTGGAACGAACCAGAGCCTGAAGGCGAGAGAAGCCCGCTCTCATCTGGGGGGACGAGAGGAGAGGACAGAATGAACTGATGAACTGAGCTGATCGTAACATCTGAAGTCACAGGACACGCAGGTATTCTGATTCCATTTGTAAAACACAGAGGTCCTCACAGCGCTGTAGTTCTTCCTGCAGTGATATCCTCGCCACGTCTTCTGGATCAACACGGCCGACTTCCTCATCCTCAGGAAGTTCGATCTGATGGAGATGAAACAGTCACTCATGTTAGTTTGTTTTCTAATCTCAGTCAAATGCGGCTCAGGCTCTCTCCAGTTTCCAGGATTCCAGAGGCTGACATCAGGTCTTCTGGACCCACCTGTCCTTGAAACCTCGAACCACCTTCTGGATGAGGATGACCTTGTCTGTGATGGCCTTGTCCCGCTCGATCTCCAGCAGCATGTCGTGGTGATCCTACACAGCAGGAGAGGGAAAGGGGAACTGACGTTTGCAGGCAGTTTCACAGAGTCATCACTAGAACATGAACATCTGCCTTCCAGAAAGTGAGGCAGTTCAAACACAGCAACACATTCACCCCCGGATCATTTAAACTGCATCCTGGTTTTCTAACGCGACACTTCAGGGAACACAAACATCTAAAACATCTTCTGTGTCTTCCTCTTGTGATCCTTCTGTCCGCCCCTGGCTGATCCTGTCAGGAAGGTGTGGGTGCTGCCCCTTCCTTCACCCCCCTGCACTTTCTACTTCCTGCTCTGCTTCCTGTCCAGCTGAGCAGTCGAGCAGAGGTCAGCCTGAATCCCTCGTGAGTTTGAATTTGAATACAGCCGACGAAACCATTTCAAAAAACATTTAGACGCTTGTAATGCAGAAGACTGAAGATGCTTTAAATTCTGTCAATTCAAATCGTGTCCATTAGGAGAGATCAATAACTTGTAGGACCTGTAGAATCAATCAACACAGGTTTGCTGGCTTTGCCCCCAAAAAGGTTTAAAACACTGAAAAAACAAATCATTGCATCACACTGAGCAGCGACCTTTGACCTCAGGACGACATCTGACCTCACTGGGCAGGAAACCAAAACACACACGTTTATATTCATGAAGAAAATATGTTACACACACACACACACACACACACAGCGGGAAACACAAACACCGTCTTTCCTGCCTGACTGGAAACAATCACAGCAGAGCTTCCACACTGGGATGAACTGGATTATTTCCAGTCAGCTGAGCAGGTCAGACTGTGTGATTACAGGGTGATGAGAGCTGAAGGAAACAACTGTGTATCGTGTTTGTTATTATTCACTCAGGGTGGGGCTCAGGTTCTGTGACCAGCTTGTTATCGGAAGGTTTGTCCAACGTTTTACACATTTCATTAGTTCTGCACTGATTACCTTCAGGAAGATCTTAGTCTTCCCCATCTGCCAGTCGTCGTCTCTGCCGAGCACCGCCTCGGCGATCTTCTGGCAGGTTCCCCTCAGGTCCTCCTGATGAGACCACAGAGTGAGAGAGATGAACGAGTCTCCCTTCTATCAGTGCTGACAAACACTGGCTACGACGTCATGATAGCCAGCAGCGTATATTCCATCATGCATGTCACCCACCCGGCTGCTGACACCCACCCGGCTGGTGTCACCCACCCACCTGCTGGCACCCACCCGGCTGGTGTCACCCACCCGGCTAGTGTCACCCACCCGGCTGCTGACACCCACCCGGCTGCTGACACCCACCCGGCTGCTGACACCCACCCGGCTGCTGACACCCACCCGGCTGGTGTCACCCACCCGGCTGCTGACACCCACCCGGCTGCTGACACCCACCCGGCTGGTGTTGTCTGACTAACACACTTCTTCTCCAGGCTGGTTCAACCTCCAGAGATAAATAAATGATCCTTGATTCCGAACCATACTCGACCCAGACAGACACCCAGCTGTAGCTGCACTCTACCTGCTTGTACGCCGGTTTGACTCCAGGCATGAGCACCCGGTAACGGTCGACAAACTCCACAAAGGTGTAGCGGATGGGATATCCTGCGCGGCGGATACGAATGGTCTCCATCATACCGGAGTACCTGAGCTGACGCACACACAGCTCCCTGTCAAACAGCTGCAGACACAAACAGGAGGGTTCACATGTGAAGTACGTCTGACCGGCCGAATGAGCTTCTGCTTTTAGACAAAGAAGAGTCCCGGTTGTACTGATCCACTAAATCCAGTAAAGTAAACATGTTCTATGTCGTTCACAGACGGCCAGCTGACACTCACCATGGGCTTCTTGTATTCGTTGGGTTTGATGCAGCGAACGAAGAACGGCTGACAGACGCTCAAAGTTCTCATCAGCAGCTCCAGAGATCTCTTAAACTGACTGCTCAGAGTGGGCGAACGCTTCCTGGTCTCTGCCCCCTGAACACACACACACCAACGCACACACACACACACACACACACAGTGGGTCCCTTTCCCTTCCTGAGCTGTCACATGAACTCTCTTCCTCTCTGTCTTTGTCCGGCTGATGTTGCAGGTTCAACATTCAGTCACACATCAAGCTGTAATTTATGTCAAACAGCTGTTTCAATTAGAGATGAATCAATAAGCTGATGAAGACCATTCAGCAACTATTTTGATAATTGATTAGTAATTTCAAGTAAGCTAAAGATTTGATCTGAAAACAGTAGAATTATTATATATTTGTTATCTTCTGGTTTTGAAGTAAACTGAAACAAGATGATTGAAAACATCTGTTTCAACAACAATAGTCTTCTCAATGTTACAGTATAAAGTGTACTAGTGTTTATAAGTTGAGGTCCAGTGGTGTGTGTGTGTGTGTGTGTGTGTGTTAGTTACCATGGCAACATCAGCCTGAAATATTTGTTTGATGAACTTGTTCTTGGAGGAGTGAACGAGCTGGATGATGTCACCATATAAAGTGTCTCTGTTCTTCTCCAGGAAGCCTGCAGAGCACACACACACACACACACACACACACACACACACACACACAGAGACACACACACACAGACACACACACACAGACACACACAGAAACAGCTTTTGAATTGGTTTCCAGCTCTGGCACCGTGTTAGAGTCCAGGTCCTGGTCTGATCCATGAACACAAACATTTCTATTTTCTGAATGCTTCCTGGTGGCTGCAGGGACTCTGACCTCGAGTTTCGTAGTAAACCACTCCGGCAAAGTGCTGGATGCCAAACTGAGTCTCATAGTTGTTCTTCGGAGGGATGTAGTATGTGTTGAGTTTGTGCTGGAAGTTCAGCTTGTTGAGCATGGTGGTGTCCGTGCCCTGCAGGAGGCAACACACAGAACAGATTTATACAGAGTCCTGCACATGATGAACAATGGACTTACACTTCTGTTAACTCTGTTACTGCCACCAGCCACCAGGGGGCTCTGTAGGTGAGCTCTCATGGTGTCTGTCTCTCTATATTTCTATGGTCACACGGGGTGTTGCTCCATATGAACATGCCGACCACCTTGGGGAACCTGCTCTCCTCGTCGATGAGCGAGATGATGTTCATGGGTTTGATGGCGATCATGTCCAGAGCATCCTGGTTGTCGGTGAACTCGATGTGCTGCCAGTTGATGTGCTCCAGGTTGTACTCCTCCTGCTCCAGCTTGAAGACGTGACGGACGAAGAACTGCTGCAAGTTCTCGTTCGCGAAGTTGATGCACAGCTGCTCAAAGCTGCAGGACGGAGGGCGAGAAGTGAGAGGAAAACGACAACCCTGTGAGTTTCCATGGTACTTTAACTCTTCAGCGAACAGTCAGGGGGATCCAGATCACCCTTCATTGATATGATAACAGTGTGTGTTTGTCTTTGTACCTGTTGACAGTAAAGTTCTCAAAGCCGAAGATGTCCAACAGACCGATGGAGCGTCGGATGGTTTTGGCCTGAGAGGACGGAGGCTTGTAGATGGCAGCGTTGATCTTCTCCACAATCCACACGAACAAGCGGCCGTAAATACCCTGAACACACACACGGCAGCCAGGTCACAAACATACCTCCATGATGGTGAGTGGAGTTTCTATGATGTCGTCCATAAGAATAAATATGTTTCATATTCCACAGGTCAGTGATGTCCAATTATACAACAACTATTTAATGTTTTTCCTTATTCCTTGTTCTTGTGTTGTTTCCTCTTCTCAGGCCTCTCTTAAGAAAAGAGATCTTCATCTCAACAAGGTTGCTGGTTGGAATAATGATTAAATAAATGAAACAAGTTTTGTACCTTAACAAAGGCGTCGCGGACATCCAGAGCTTGTTCCATGCTGAGAGGCGTGGAAACGGTCTCTCCTCTGGTGATCAGAGTTCGGCTGGTCAGACAGTTCATGAGGTCTTTACCGTCCACCTGAACACACACACATACACAGTAAGAACATTTAGAAATGTCCTGTGAACCTTCAGTAGGAACTCCCTTCATCTTTACTCATTGTTAGTGTTTTAGGATCGAAGCCTGACTGTCCTCTCTGCGGCATTTGAGTCTGAGTCTGAGTCTGTGTGTGCGTGTGCGTGTGCGTGTGCGTGTGCGTGTGCGTGTCACCTCCAGCAGCGTAGCAGCCGTGGTGAGATGAGGACTGCGGACGACCTCACAGGCATCCAGGTTGTCATAGGTGCGTGCTGCAGGGTCAAAGGTCAGCAGAGTATTTCCAGACAGATAGGGTTAAAAAAAAGAATACAAATAACAACAAGAAATATTTGCAAAGGGAGTTAAATGACGGACGACTCGGGAGACGGAAAGACAGCGAGTCTGCAGTAAACAGGTTTATGAGGAATAAGTCACGTTCTGATTCATTTCTCCTAACTTACCTTCATATCCGAGGTTCCCCATGTGTAATATGGCAGCGAGCAGTTTGGAAATCTCCCAGTACTCTTTGTCTGTAAACATCAGCACCTGTACAACAGAGCAATGTGAATCCAGTTCTTCAGGGTCAGACGTTCCTTCAAAGTTCTGCTTGATGTCTGAATCTCTGTGTTAAGGTCATTTTCACTCACTGTCAGAGTCCAATACGAAACCTAATGTCTCTCTGCTTTACTGTAATCAGAGTGTTTGAGTCAGTACCTTCATCGCAGAGCGGATGTTAGAATACTCCTTCATGTCGTCGCGGCCATCGCACACTGTGCAGTTACCCTGCAGAGAGAGAGTCAGGATTAGTCTGTCAGGACAGATCTGCTGGACATGGCAGCCGGAAACATGTGGGTAGAAGTGAACGTACTATAGTCAGGTAGGTGTAGTCTGTGGCCTTGCTCAGACCCAGTTTCTTTTTCTCGTCTGCAGTCATGCCCTTCAGCATGCAGTAGAAGATGTGGTAGTTCCTCTCATCATGCGCCTGCAAAGAGACAGGAAAGAAATCCGTGTCTGTGTTAGATTGACAGCAGCTGAGGGGTTGTGTCTGTGTCTGTGTTAGATTGACAGCAGCTGAGGGGTTGTGTCTGTGTCTGTGTTTGATTGACATTCTAATTATTCTGTAGGTTGGTTCGGTTGTACTTGCTTTACAAGTTAAGATAGATAA
>CAAKHC010010550.1:0-55021 GCA_901007825.1 Macroramphosus scolopax
ATCCGACCATAAAAACAAATGAGACAGTTTATAGCACATGCAGGGTGCCTGGGGGCGGAAAAACAAACTCACAATCCAGCCTCTGTAAGTGGTATCCAAACCACTTACCAAAATCCCTTTTACAATTTGGCTCTTCAGATCAATTTGGCTTTCAGGTCTCGGTCAGTACAACAATATTATTGTACCTCAAATGTTGTTCAAATGATCAATCAATGCCGTTCTTCTCGGAAAATATATGAAATACATTTAACATGTCAAAAATCACACCATTGCTCATAGGAGTGGAGTGTGCATATATATACAGTATACATACTCATTCAGATGTCTGTTGCAGCTGTAACATGATTCTAATCCTTTGTGCAGGAGGGACCCCCTACCCTGATCTGCCCATGAATGAGTTGTTCTACAGCGCTCTGAAGAGAGGCTACCGAATGGCCAAACCCGCCCACGCCTCTGATGAAGTGTGAGTGTCACTGTCACAGCAGCGTCACCACATCTCTCCGCGGCCATGGAGGATGAGAAATAAAGTGAACGTATGTTTGTTTTATATTTCAGTTATGACATCATGAAGAAGTGCTGGGACGAGAACTTTGAGAAGAGGCCCGAGTTCTCTTTTCTTGTCCACAGTGTGGGCAACATGCTGGCTGAGAGCTATAAAAAGGTACTCTACTCAGGACACACACACACACACACACACACACACACACACACACACACACACACTCGTTTTCATTAAACTGTGGGAATGGCAACAGTAAGGTTCATGTTCATGACCTTTAAATGCTCCTATACTGTACTTTTATATTGCATTAATTCATGAATTCACTCACTTATTCATACACAGTTAGCGTGTCTGCCCCCTAGTGGTTCATTTGAGGCTTAGCAGTCATACAGATGTTTAACAACACTACTGACCCGTCTAGAAACCAACAGTGGAGAGAAACCCTGAACATTTACTCAACTACTCTATGGGATTAGATAAGATAATCATGATCTCATAGGCATAATAATGTAAAACTGTAAATTGAGACATAATTTTAATTATCACTTTGGGTATATTTATCACACTAATTATTACTACTAATATTATCACATTGTAGACAATACTCGACCCACATTTTGGAGCAGATTGATTATTTCTTTCCACTTTCTCTGACATCAGATTTGGTGTATTTTTCACATTTTCAATACTTTCTCAGGCTATTAAAATATATATTTTTTACATTTACGAAATCAATCAAGCACATTTAGAGTGATAATATCTATAAATGTGTAGGATTCAGTGCAGTATGACACAAACCTCTGAATAGATAGAAACAGTAAATTCAGTCAGCTGTGATGTACATGAACACTTGATGCTCGAGGATCTGAACCGACAGCTGCATGAAACTCTTGTTGTATCAATATCAACTCTTGTCTTCTTCCAACAGAGGTACAACCAAGTCAATGACAACTTCTTTAAGAGTGACCACCCGGCAGTTGCCCGCACCAAGCCTGGACTCTCCTCACCCTTTCCAATTGCCAACCCAGCCTTCGGCTCCCCCGTCAGCGTCTCCTACCCTCCAGACGCCTACACCAACGGCTCAGGCCAGGGAGACTTCAGACCAGAGGCAGACACACCTGAAGCCATAACTTCATTCAATGAGTACATCATTCCCATCCCGGACCCCAAACCGGAGGAAGTTTTCACAGAAGACGTGGAGTCAGAAAGCCCTGCAAGGTACAATGCCGTTGAAAAGATGCTGTGGCAGATGTTTGCCAAATGCTGCATTCGCAATGAATATGAGGATGGAATTTTTTCCACCGTCCACCCACTCATCCAGATGTTGAGATGAGACAATAGCTGTATTGTGGAGGGAAGCATGTTTTATTGGTAAACATGTAGCCAAGTACAATGTAATTAATGACTTTGAGGCCCAAATTAATTATTCATCTTTTGTTTTTCTGGGGCTTCATATTATTTCACCTGTAGAGCGATAGAAGGCGATGAGAGAGAGAACGAAGTCACAGAAGTCTGACCAGTGTTACTCACATCTATAGCAATATGTATATATCTATTACTGTATATCTCTCTATATATAGAGAGATATACAGTACTGTATAGTATGTAGTGTTTTTCATAAGTAAATAATGATAGATGTAATTGTTACTTGATATTTTTAAAAAGTCTGAAAGTATCAGCAGGTTCCTACTTTTGTTTTGATTTTGGCACCACAATGATTCTTTTGTGTATAATTGGATCAGTGGTAGTAGGTTGACATGATGGCTTGAGTCTCTGGTCGCCCGGTGAAAGAAACAGAGCAGCACTGTTGGTCCAGAACCACAGTCGGAAGCCTGCAACGGAAAACCCGACGCTGGATCAATAAATAGATCGTTCAACAATCAGCTTTCTAATTTTCTTTAAAAATAGCTCTTACAAGGACTTCTTGGTTAAAGATTTGGCACCAGCTGTGAACCGTCCCTCAGTGGAAAACTTCTATAAGATGCTCAGTTTGTTTGAATGGACCAAAAGAATGATGAGTGTGAATTTGTGTCTTTACTTGACTCGTACGTGTGCTCTGTTTCCCTGCCCTCAGCTCTCTCGCTCTGGAAGTGGAGACTGACTCCATGTCGCAGGACACGGCTGACACCCTTCCAGAGGAAGAAGACAGGCCAGACGAGACCAGCGAGAGAGACGCTCTGCTGTGCGCCTCTGGGACGCCCGAGGTAGAGGACAGCTTCCTGTAGCCACATGTGGGAACCCTGAGAACACAGAGCCCTTTACTGGGGCTTTTTTATAACATGCCGTAAAAAGGGAACGTGACTAAAGTAGAATGTAGCAGCATTGAAACGGAGAAGGCGATCTTTGTATTTCCACTAAGCACTCTTAAACCTTGGCCTATGTTTAGGTTGGATATTTGTTTCACATGTAGTACCTGTGAAGCTTCACAACGACTACGAATACTCAGCATGGCGTTAACATCTAATAATAATATACGGACAGCTGCAATGACATAAGCGGTACAGCCCTCGCACTCGTAGTTTACACAAAGCAAAGATGTCTGAGCAAGTGTGTTTCCTTTATTTTCATGGACATCGATGAGGCATTTTTAGACATGTTCTTTATTCAGAAGTAGCTCTTTGTGCTGAATAAACATCCACGTTCACAAGTTCAGATGCTTGATCGGTGACTGATATTTTAGAACAAACAATTTATGAGATTTTGATACGACCAAACAATTACAAGCAAACCAGTAAAAAAAAAAAAATCCACACGGACTCCCCATAAATACAGTTTGTGAACTTTTATTCCCAGGACATGAAACACAGAGGGAATGTACTTGCACTGTTTTTAATATAAGATGTTTCTTTGTTTCAAGCAGTAAAATGTTCTTCTATGAGAACAATATGAAATGTGTTGCATTTTTTTTTTCTTTTTTAATTCATAGTTTTGTGCCGATCTTGCACTTTATTATAGAAAAATATGTATATCCATGATGAATATATAAATGTACTATGTTAAAGACTTTATGGAGACGGTCACGGCTGTCACAGAGTGCATGACACACAGTTTCTGTGACAGCAGGTGACTCATGAGAGATACACAGCGTATCACTGCCTTAGCACAAGACCACACTAGTGAGTGCCTTTGCTTCAAGTGAACAGGACAGATTAATGCAGCTGGAGCTGCTTGCTGACATGAAGGGCTACCGTACTCATACACATGTACCTAAAATAGGCTGTTTCTTTGTATAACATTCCTTTAGACAATGTCTACACTTAGTTCACCATTTAAAACAACACCTTTTTATTTTCTACAGTTTTAAATGCACAAGTTGCTCACTGTATGTCAACCTATGGTACCAAAGCTCAATGTAAAGTTTATAATGTATTTTTAAATGTCATTTTATATATATATATGATAAATGCAACAATAAACATGTATTATCGTATTATTTTGGGAATAATGGCTCTTTTGTGAAACATGTGAAATCAATCTATACTCTTGGTTCCTTTCCCTGAGTCCTAAGTCAGATTTCTAAGGGTCCTTTGACTCTCCCACAAGTCCTCGCTTCCCCGGCTCAATAAGCCTGGCAGCCATGGTTCAGCAGTGGAGGAGGTGATTAGTCTCACCTCCGCGGCTCTCTCGGGAGAATTGCGCCTTTATTTTGCAAATTGGCACTGGCTCATTAATTTGTTGAGCGTGATATGCTGAACCGCCTACACACACACGCACACAGACACACACACGCACACACACAAGCAGTCCCCACACATACCCTCCACTTGCTGTCCGACAGATTTCACGTTTGCTGTGTGACTTCTGAGGCAAAGAGACTGTAAACAAGCAGAGAGGGAAGCAGGGCAGAGGCAGACAGAGGATCAGGAGGGGAGTCTTGTTTCAGCTCTGGATGCTGCCAAAAACTCAGGGAAGTTATTGAACCCCTCTTTAGCTGAAAACATCTACAGGTAAGTCAAATAAAGGATGCTTGCATTATGACAAATCAACTGTTTTTTAAGGTGTAGTTAGTTTATTTATTAGGTTTTTTTATACTCTATTTGTAAAAATGAAAGTCGTCATTAATACATGAATCTGCTTCCTGATTTTAATGTACACTAAAGAAGACACGCTCTGCGTTTGAAAAAGATGACTCTTAATTGGCGATGCTGCTCTGACCAGTCAGAAAGGAGAAGTTAATGAGGGGGGCTGACTAACAGCTCCACTACTCAAGTGGTTTACATGGACTCTGCTACACTGCACATCATAAGAGTGTTTGGTAGCACTCACAAACATCAACACCCAAACTGCAGGGTCGGAGTTGATCCAGGATGCAGTCCTACCTCACGCTGCTGCTGGGGATTGTGGCCTGCGCTGCCTCAGGTACAGACAATGTTTGCTTTCAAATCTGTAAACTATTGGATTGAGTGTCAAATTCAGTTAATCTGCGATGAAGTTACATTTTTAAATTGACTCTGATTTTTCACACAACTCGACTTTTCTCGTATGAATCTACATTATTTGATTGTCTTGTAATAAACGTGTGGTCAGTCAACCAGATATCTGTCTGTATTTTATTCAAGCATTGTAGTTTTTTTTTTTAAAATAGGAGAAAATACTAAACACATGATCTGCAACACCACTAGTAAAGTAAAGAGTAACTCTGTATTGTGTGAATAGTGACTGTTGTCTGCCGCATCACGAGTTGTTTTGGGGGTAATTGATGTTTTTCTCTGTGTTTTTCTTTAATTGGGATTCAGCCCTGAACACCCTGTGTATGGGCATCAAATCGCGATTTCACGTGTTAGCATTTGAGCACATAAAAGCGTCTGTTGTTTGATGAAAATGATGGCTGAATGAATTCGCTGTGCTTCGGCGGATTACTGTTATGATGTGTAATTGGGGTCAGTTTGGATGAATAGTGTGTTTAGAGGAATCAAGAGGGAAGAGATACTGTGTTGTACTGTCCTGGATGTCCTGGACTTAAAATGCTGATTGGCATGAAACTCTGGATCAAAGTGTGTTCTGTGGTGGCTGGAAAAAAAAAGGCTGAACATTCAATCTCACTTCTGCTTCAACTGTCCTTGAATGGAAACTTCCTGAAAGTGTAGATGTGATGATAGTGAGAAGGTTGAGAGGAAAGGTATTCCTTGTCCCTCCAGTGTCTTTAAAAAGTAGATCCAACCCCAAACAAAGATGACATGTGTCCAGCTGAGGTTCCACGAGCTTCTAAATCACCCAAAACCTCTTCAAAGAGAGCTCTGTTCTGAGTTACTCAAATACCACCCGAAGGGATTAAGGTCTTTTTTAGCAGTTTCTCCCTCAAAGATGTCTGTGTTTTTTAGTACAGACGAGTATTACTCACTTGTCATGCTTGGATTTTGTATTGAGCGAGGATGTAAACACGACAGCATTCATGAGACGAGGAGCATTTGAACAGTTTTTCCTCCTGCAGTGTTGAGAGGGCAAGATTGTAAAAAGCAGAAGTGAGAAGGTTTAAGAGATGTCATCCAGGTCAATCTTGAATCTGTTTCCTGTATTCATCAGATTACTTCCTAAATGAATCCCAGGGCAACATGTATTTTTAAAAGTTTATTCTTGACCTCTTCTTTTCCATCGCTGGTTAAGTTAATACATTTCCATTCCTTCTACAGTGGAATGGAGGCGTCCTGTGATCAAGTTCAACTCTAAGGTGGTGGTGGGTCCCGAGGTGGTGGTCAAACCTGGCAACCCTCTGGACCTCAGGTGTGAGGGCGACGGACCTGTCAACTGGCAAACGAGGCTGCCCAAACACCGACGCTACGTGTCGAAGGCCAACGGAAATGTCCGCACACTGAAGGTGCTGCGGCCCTCCGCAGACTTCACTGGAACATACAAGTGTGTTTACACCGGGTCACAGCGTCGAGAACTGGTCTCCTCTGTGCATGTGTTTGTAATAGGTGAGCTGCTGCAGAGGTCAACCGTCCTAATGTTGTGAGTCGGTCCTTCCTGTCTGCACCACGTCTGTCATTGCAGTTAGCTGCTAACGTTAGCTTGCAATAAGAAGATGCGGCTCTTCTCATGATGCTCCTCTCTCCACCAGATCCAAACATTTTGTTCTGGACCGGCAGCACATCCCTGCAGGTGGTGAAGAAGGAGGGTGAGATGTACATGCTGCCCTGTCTTCTGACCGACCCCAACGCCACTGACCTGACCCTCCGCATGGACAACGGCACCACCGTACCGCCGGGGATGAACTTCACTGCCTACCGCCACCGTGGTATCCTCATCCAAAGCCTCCACCCCAGTTTCAACGCTCATTACGTCTGCACAGCCAGGGTCAACGGTGTGGAGAGGACCTCCAAGGCCTTTTCCATCAATGTCATTCAGAGTGAGAGCACGCCGACTGTCGCCGATACGACCTTTACGTCATCTGACACAAGCAGCCAGTTTATCTCACTGATTTTGTCCGTCTCTAGAGCTTCGCTTCCCTCCATATGTCTTCTTGGAGACGGACGAATACGTGCGCATTGCCGGGGAAGAACTCAAGATCTACTGCACCACCCACAATCCCAACTTCAACTACAATGTCACCTGGAAATACAACACCAAATCAGTGAGTGGGAGGAGCCCTGGGAGGACTGTCATGACCATCACAATAAGCCTGATGTTAACTTCTTCCTCTCTTTGCGTTCAGAAACCTACGACAGAAGAGAGGGCTCGTTCTAACGGGGAGAATCTGGACATAGAGAGCATACTGACGATCCCCGCAGTGGACCTTTCAGACACGGGAAACATTTCTTGCATCGGCACAAATGAAGCCGGGGTGAACAGTTCAACGACCTACTTGCTGGTTGTAGGTGAGTCACATTCACATAAGACACAAGATACTAAAAGACTGAAACATTTTGGTAAGATCGGATGTCTCTTCTGCGCAGACAAGCCCTACATCCGACTGTTGCCCCAGCTGGCCCCGAAGCTGGCCCACAAGGGTCTGTCGGTCGAGGTGAACGAGGGAGAAGATCTGGAGCTCACTGTGCTCATAGAGGCGTACCCTCACATTGTAGAGCACAGGTGGCACACGCCACCATCCCCGAGCACGTCCACGCAGGAGCACAAGCTCATCCGATACAACAACAGGTGAAACATAGTCTCGTATTTAGTCTCTCTAGTCGACATATCTGCTGACTGAAGCCACTGTGGATTTGAAATGTGCTGTCGGTGCTGTTATTTTAATCCGACAGGGAACTTGGAGTTCACTACGTTTCCATGAAGCTACTGCGTCTGTCGCCAGAATGATGCATAATGTCTGATTTCAAACCGCAGGAATAGTCAGAGTTTATAGATGTTCCTCTTTTTCTCCCCCCCCCCCCCTCATAAAAGATCCTCTTTGGGTTTGTTTGTCTTAGATACCATGCTACTTTGCAGCTGAAGAGAATGAATGCTCAGGAGCAGGGCCAGTACACCTTCCACGCCAGGAGCAACTTGGCCAACGCTTCCATCACATTCCAAGTTCAAATGTATCGTAAGTGACAATCAAAGCATCAAACAGACTTTCAAGATGTGGTATGATGAGATTCCCATACAGGAAAGTACTGGCTTCTCCCTAGTCTGATTTTCTGTTGGCCTCCTTTCCCGCCATGGCAGAGAGACCTGTTGCCGTGGTGAGATGGGAAAATGTGACGACCCTGACGTGCACATCCTTTGGCTACCCTGCGCCCAGCATCATCTGGTTCCAGTGCTTTGGAATACGTCCCACGTAAGCATCGCCGCAATGTGGAAGAGAAGTCAGGAAGTCGTGTGTCTCACAGCGGTTTGTGCCTTTAACTGTTTCCATGTGTTCCGACGAGGCAGGTGCAATGAAAACACCACAGGGATCCACATGGCCATCCCGCTCAAGGCGCCCACAGTGGAGGTCCAGAGGGAGGAGTACGGGGCCGTGGAGGTGGAGAGCGTCCTCACCGTGGGCCTGTCCACCCGCAGGATGACGGTGGAGTGCGTGGCCTTCAACCTCGCCGGTGTCAGCCGTGACACTTTCGCCATGGAAGTTTCCGGTGAATATTTGACCTATTTTCTGTTTTTTTTTGCAGCATGTGATCACTGTTCTTCTGCTCACTTTATTGTAGAGTCACATGGGGGAGGCTCAAACCAAATCTAATGTCTGGCTTATAAACTTGTGTTCTCATGGTCAGCTGCTCCCTTTGTAGGGCGTTATACAACAGCATTAATCTTTCAATGGAATATACCACTGGATTATAGGTTTTCATTTTTAAATATTTAAAATATCTAAAGATACATACAAATATATATATATATATATACACACACACACATATACCTACAAGATAAAGGTATATGGATATACATTAAGAAAGTAATTATATATAAGTTATATAAGTTATAAAAGTTCTTCAGAGGAGTTAAATCATGAACTAACACAGGTTGTTCTGTGATTGTGCAGACAAACTCTTCACGTCCACTCTGACCGGGGCAGCAGGTATCCTCGCCATCCTCCTTGTGCTGTTGGTTTTTCTGTTTTACAAATATAAGCAGGTAAAGTGTTCCTTTCATTCATGTTTAAATACCACAATGGGCTGTTTGGTTATATTGATTAAGTATAATTTCCTTCCGTCTTCGTGTGTAGAAGCCCAGGTACGAGATCCGTTGGAAGATCATCGAGGCGAGAGATGGAAACAACTACACCTTCATTGACCCCACTCAGCTGCCTTACAATGAGAAGTGGGAGTTCCCACGGGACAAACTCAAGCTGGGTCAGCAGTTTTCTCAAATCGACGTGCACTTGGATGATCACACTAGAAACTGATCATAAAGTTCTGTGAATTGAGTGTTATATACTAACTCTTCCTCGTTGTGGGTTCAGGTAAGATCCTGGGTGCTGGAGCTTTTGGAAAGGTCGTTGAGGCTAAAGCTTACGGTCTGGGAGAGGAAGACAATGTGATGCGTGTGGCGGTGAAAATGTTAAAAGGTGAGACCTTTTATCCAACAGAGGGAACATTGTTTACATGTGCGAGCTGGTGTGACCGACGAATTTAAAAATGTTCCAGATAATGTCGCAAATTAGTCGGGAATTAGGTTTTAAAATCTTAAAACATGTGTCTCATGTGACTAGATTATATCAATCCAACATGTATCGTGTGTCTCCACAGCCAGCGCCCATTCGGATGAGAGGGAAGCTTTAATGTCAGAACTGAAGATCCTGAGCCACTTGGGGCACCACAAGAACATCGTCAATCTACTGGGAGCCTGCACTTACGGAGGTAAGACAGACTGCTGCTAGATTATACAGATTGGTCCTATATTCTGATCATTGAAATTCTTGTTACTTTGTTAATCTGAATCATCTTGGTCGTGAAAAATTTGGCAGAACTGAAGGATCTGCATGCAAATACCTTTTTCTCTTGAGAGGGTCATAACAAGGTGTCTTCTCCTCATCAGGCCCGGTGCTCGTGATCACAGAGTACTGCAGCCTCGGCGATCTCCTGAACTTTCTCCGCCAGAAGGCAGAGACATTTGTGAACTTTGTTATGAGCATTCCCACTATTAAAGAGAACTCGACTGACTACAAGAACATCTGTAGTCAGAAACAGTTCATCAGAAGGTGCATGACCGAGCACAGATGCAAAAAACATCCCCTCGTTGTTTTCTCCCTCCGCTGACGTCCCACTCTCATCTCTTTTAACCCAACAGTGACAGCGGGATCTCCAGTGCATCCTCAAGTAGCTACTTAGAGATGAGACCTTGTCAGCAGCCAAATATGCAATCATCTCAAGGTAATCTCATGTTTAATTTACTCTAATGCAATTCTGATCAAACCTCGGTGGTCATAACATGCATGATCCTCGGCTAGACTCGGTGTGTGGGGAGACTGGCGAATGGCCGTTGGACATCGACGACTTGCTGCGGTTCTCCTATCAAGTGGCTCAAGGCCTCGACTTTCTGGCGGAAAAAAATGTGAGTCATAAAATGGGAAGGTTTGATTGCATGTTTCAGAAGCATTACAGACATTGGGAAAGGATTACGGAAAAAAAGTAAAACCCTTTTTTTTTTTAGTTTTGAATTCCATAAACAAGAGTTGTGAAATATGTTCTTGAAGGGATGACGGCAATTTCCCATCACGTCCTTCAAATGTGTTCAGGACATTTTCTTCTTTCCTGAGTCTTCACGCTACATTCATATCCACTTCCTGTGTGCAGTGTATTCACAGAGATGTGGCCGCCAGGAATGTCCTCTTGACCAACCACCGAGTCGCCAAGATATGCGACTTTGGCCTCGCACGTGACATCATGAATGACTCCAACTATGTGGTAAAGGGCAATGTAAGCGACACGTTAACAAACCACATGTGGAACTTTTCTGTTGTTTCTCATTAAACGAGTCATAAACTGGATGAAAAGACATGTTTTGTTCTTTTAGGCTCGTCTGCCGGTAAAGTGGATGGCACCGGAGAGCATTTTTGACTGCGTGTACACCGTCCAGAGTGACGTCTGGTCCTATGGCATCCTCCTGTGGGAGATCTTCTCTCTAGGTGAGAAGACCTTTAAATGCCCTCTGAATTAACCCACTTTTATTTCATCCCTTGCTGGCTAAAATGATAATCCTCTTCCCCAGGGAAGAGTCCTTACCCCAGCATGGCCGTGGACTCCAGGTTCTACAAGATGGTGAAACGCGGCTACCAGATGTCTCACCCAGACTTCGCGCCACCTGAAATGTAAGCAGCCATGCTTCATACAAGGATGCATTTCTGTCAATACTTTATTTTCATCTAACCATCGTTAATAGTATATAGCAGTATATATCAAGTAAATGATTCGTACTCAACCTATCAGACAAGTTGTATTAATTATACGAAAACCTGCATTGAAGAAGTATAAATAATCACTCATTTATAAAGATCCTTGGTCATAAGTTCACCCAAACATGGTCACTTCCAATAACATGGTTCCCAAACATCCATCGTGGCTGAACAAGGCTCCCTTTTTTTTCCTGCCTCGTCCTTCGTCCCATCTAAGGCGCATGTGGTACCCTCATGAAGCACTGCCATTATTACGGATTTTGATTTACTCGCCTTTGGGTCATCTCTCAATCCCCAAAATCTTTCAAGGTTACGGAATGAGAACATAAAGAGGATGTTTCTTCCACTACCTCAGTGTATACTCGTTTGACGTGGCTGTCACACCACTGGCGATAACTGTGCATTGGCGGGGAGTGAATCGGAGTCAGGGCTCAATCATCTGTTGTTCTGGTGTGAGTCAGGCCACAGTTCTGCCTGTTAGCCACATGATCGCAGAGCTGGGACGCCATGTAACTGCTATTTCACGGCAGCAAAATGAGACTAGGGGGGGCAGGGGTTCTTATGAACAAGTCTCTTATGAAACTGCGTCACCACCTACATAGGCCTCTCATTATTTGTCTAATTTGGCTGGATTTTAAAACAGTTTCCAGTAAATATTCAGTCGAAGCCTCAAGTGTGAATGTCTGGAATTCCACAATAACAAATCTGGTTGTTATCAGTTTCATTCAAGCGTGGATCACTTTTTTTTTTCCAGCTACACGGTCATGAAGATGTGCTGGAATCTGGAGCCGACGGAACGTCCGACTTTCCGTAAGATCAGTCAGATGATAAAAAGACAACTGGCTGACCAGCCTGAGCAGGAGCAGGTGAGTTGTGTGCTGCAGGCTTTCAAATGAATTCGAGGGATGAAACATGTGACGCTGCAGTCAAGATGTCCTCAGGAGCCTGTTTTTTTAAATTCAAACCTCCCCCAGAGACATCAGATTGAACTGTGCTGTCACAGTCTATAAAATGATTCGGATTAGCTTACTTATAAGTAAACTTACAAATAAAAAAAAAAAATATGCATTCCACAGATTAAACGAGAAACAGGCTGAAACCATAGATATGGATTTTGTTTGAACTCCAGAATTCTTTCACTTCGCACCATCATCTTCTTATTACGCAGAGATTTTGCTCCTTTTGGATCCACTTTCAACGTTATCATTATGCTTTTCCACAGCTAATTTACCAGAATCTTGCAGAGGGTGAAGTGTGTGTGGAGACCAAGTGCTCCGACGGCCCCTGTGACCAGTCTTGTGACCACGAGGAAGAGGAGCAGCCTCTGATGAAGACCAACAACTATCAGTTTTGTTGAAGGCCGTAGCTTCCAATCAGTTGATAAATCAGTCGCTCATGAACAGGCCTCTGGAAAGTGGGATCAGCTGTAGTTCACCGCCGCAGCTTCTTCTACTGCCGGACAGTCGCAGTGAGTTCTCTACATAGCTATTTTCGCCTGTCGTGCCAGACAGAGCAGCTGCTGCAGCGAGCATGTGACTTGTCTCTTTGTAGCCCATGACTAGAAAATGCCCCTCCGACTGCAGACACGAGAGGAAACATGTCAACAAACCACACAAGCTTCCAAAAGTTCCTTCTTAGACCCTCACGGACCGTTTTATTTCTTCTAGTTCAGGTATCTGTGTTTTGTGTGATGTATCTTTGTTCTGTTAATTACATATTGTAGACTATGTTTTATCATTATTTTATCTCTGCCAGGTTCACCTCCCATTCATCATTTCATTCTGTGCAGGGTTCCTCAGGGGAACTCACACACACACTCGACCCGAAATAAAACCACTCAGTTTTTATCTGCTGTAGACACGTTTTATTCATTGATCACCTTAAGTGAACATAGACACAGCACAAGTGTTTTTTCCCTGGTTAAACATGCAGAATGGACCGTGGAGGAGGGGAAGAATGGCCCTGTTGTTTTCCTCTTTCCGCTTTGGTCACAGCTGTACTTCTTGTGACACAGTTACAGGAGCTGTCAGTCGGGGCAACATGTGATTGTTCCACTGCACTCCAATCGATTATCCAGTGTTCACTATGTTCCTCGAGCAGGGGAATCTATGGATCTGTGATGGAATAAATGTTTCATGTTTGCTGTTGTTTGACGATGTGAACCTTTTTATTTTTTAGTATTTTTTTTTTGTGTTGCACAGTTTCATCTTTGCATTTCCCTGTAGTGTTAGATGAGTGTTTGTAATATAATTAATATATGTAGCAGTCAGCCTACACTGCCAACTGGATGAAGGTTTTAGAAGAACATATAAGCTGTGAGGGATAAAGACTGCGAGTCTCAAATGTGCTTGCAGTTGAGTATAGCACGAGTCTGATCACGTGTACATCTCAGAATGAATGTCAAGAATCGTCTGTATTTTTTCGCTGGAATGTAGAATAGATAGTAGTGAATCAATATTTCATATATGTGTTTTCATGCAAATGAGATAATCAATGCAAAAGCTGCAAATGAAATCACTGGAAAAAATGCATAGGTGTTGAATAAAGCTTTACCATTGACCATCCTGTTTCCTCCAGTTTATATTTCTGGATTGTACAGATGAAGTGAGAGATTTACAACTGTAGTTGGTTGTTTACAGTATTGAGACACTTCTTCTCTCCTCGCTTCCTATTTTCTGTTGGATTATGTCGATCTGCATTTACTTCGGTACATTTCCCACGGTTTCTGTCAACATTGCAAAACTAGATTTGTGTAAAATGCACAGATGACTCCTTTTGACTTTTTAAGTTGATCAACACTGTTGATTTTACCTGAGAAGTTGCCGGACTTTCAAAAGTTTGAGGAAGATCGCTTGTGATTGTAGGGATCTATCCAGCAAAAGGATACATAGATGCTTTTGCTGAATAGATAAATAGACGTAGGCTGTGTGTTGCTAATTGTCCTCAATAAGTTTCTTGTTTTGTTCAGACGTGCAGCAGTGACGTCTGTTGCAATGCAATACAACGATGTGCAATGTCTGCGTTTTAATAAATTGTCTTACTTCAATTAGGTGTGAAGAACATTTGTCTTAGATCCTGCAGCTCATTGTTATGTAAGCTCAGTCTTCCAATGTCTTGATGGTAACATCATAGATACAGTGATGTGACTTAGCTTACTTTATATTATCCTATAGGAAGTGACACCTTACAGCTGCCCACTGCTCGTGTCCTCAGTGTCAGTTTGTGTGAGCAGCTCGGCACGTTGCAACTTCTTGCTAACAGTGTGTGAATGTGGCAACATTGTAAAGCGACATCTTTTAAGTTTTAATGTAGCTTAAAGGAAAATTAAAGATAAGACTGCGAGGGCCTCGTTTTACAGAAGCTCTTCTGTATTATAGCGCTCAAAACAACCGTGTCATCGATGACATTTGTAGCCTGGTTCCTTACCACATGACTAGTATGTAAACATTAGTAAGAAGACGGAGGCGGCCTACTCGGGATCACGTGTGTCCGAAATACCATGAAGAGAGGGACCACAGCTCCAAAGTCAATGTATTTATATTTATTTCTTACATCAGCAGTTAAATTTACAGGTCCAACTACTGCACACACACATATTGGTTCTTCCAATATGGCTACTGTCATTTGTTTTGAAGAGCAGGTATCAGGAATACCTGAAGTCTCAGTAAATTAACCGATTTTCAACGCAAATTCCACGACAGTCTCGGTGCTCCAAGAGAGCCTTGTTGGCGAATATCAACTGACAAGATATGCTATCAGCTTAGTTTATCGTCAAGGTCTGACGACCGACTGGTTGACTGGAGTTAAGACCAAAGGCATCTCTCTTTAGAAGACATTTCCAGCCTGAAGAAAACATAAAAAGGCCCCAAAGTCGATCACCACACATGATACAGTACAACTGAGAGATGCGCATTTTGTTGTCACTTTCAAAAAGGGACATGTGATTCCAAAAAGGCAGCAGGTGAGAGGTAAGAGTGTGAAACGTAAAGCAGAAATGTCTTTTAAATACAGCAATAAATACATCGTCAAACATGTCGTGTAGAGGCTGAATTATTTCAATCATGTTCTTCGGTCGCAGGAAAACAGACTCGGACCTCATAATCAAGTATGTTACCTTCACACAAACACACACACACACACACACCATCACTTCTCTTAACTCACTGCAACATTTAAAAAGACCCGTTACATTCTTTCATTATTTTAAATGGTGATTCTTGACTGTTAGTTCTTCATTATGTGGACTGCTGCATACATCAACATGGTATAATGTATATAGATAATTAACTCTGGCCCTAGAACCTGTAGTCCTTTTCCTTCCTTAGTTTCCTCACTGTCTGCACTGCTCTCTTCTCCTTGCAGTGGTGTTATGGTTGAAATTCATGCCTTTCAATAAATATGATGAACTAAGCGTTTGGACAAGCTTACATGCCACAAAACAGTAAAATACTCTGTCGCACTCCACTGCGTCATCTGTCCTTCTTGCCCTCAGCAGCAGGCGTCTTCCAAAACTGGATCCTTCTGGAAACATTCTACCAACACTTCCTTTTTCCTCAGGGTTCATTATTGGCACTCCTCTCTCGCTCTTCATAAAGTGATTTTCCGTTGTCAGTCAGCCAGGACAACCTCATATACAGCGTCTTGCTTCAGTCCCTCCTCTACCTCTCCCTCTGTGTTGATCTGTGCAACCCCCAGCCGGTACAGAGCATCCCTGATCACCACCTCTCCAGGCTGGCAGGCCTTCACCACCTGGCTAATCTGATGGCTCACAATGTCCCTGCTGGAGAGGAAATCCACCAGACGGTTGTAAAGGTAGTAATAGGCTGTGTTGTTGAAAACGAGATGTTCCTGCTGTGGTTTCACAGTGCACTCTTCCTTTCCTGCACCGTCCTCTTCCTCTAGTTCAGCAACTAGTTTGATGTAGGGCTCCAGGTCTCTGCAGAGGGCCATCGAGTGGTGCTCTGGAGCAGGAGGTTCATGGGTCTGAGCTGCTCCAGGAGGATGCACCAACCAGCAAGACGAGGATTTAGTGATGGGGTGAACCTGCAGGTTCTCCCCCACCACGGACAGGTCTGCACTGTACGGCTGGTCCTGCAGCTCGGTGCACGACACAAACTGAAGAGCAGAACAGGTTCTCATAATTGCTTGTTACATTAGTCCAAATCTGACTATAACATTAATAGGAGTGCAATAGTAACGTTGCATTCAAGGACTCACAGTTTTGTATGTAAGCCTCCTACTTTATATGAGACACTTTTATCAGATAAAAATAATCTAGCTTTCCATTTTAACCAGCACATGTTAAACCACATTTAGATTAAATCACCCACCTCTGGCTTTTCAAAGGGGTCAGAGAAACAGCCCTGGTTCCTGCCCCACATCTGGGTTGCCATTTCTGGGTACTGCATGTCAGTACAAAGTGCCACCTGTCGTGCACAGTCGTTGACGTAGACAGGGGGCCAATAGCGAGAGGACAGCAGCAGGTCAACGTGGTCCCGGGCGGTCTCTCCTCTCACCAAACACTTGGAGCCGCACACAACCTGGACACAAGCAAGAGACAGAAGTGAACACGCTGCAGCGAAACCATATTCTGCAGTTCTTCAGAGAGACGGTCTCAATGGTTTTAATAAATGTCCAAAATAAGAATAATAATTGAGTTTGAAAAAGTTTTGTTTTTCATAAAAGGCTGATTTTGCATTCAGCATTTTCAATGACAGGGCTGTCAATTCTAAAACAATGACAGGGCCGCTGCGTTTACCTTATGGGGGCAGACCTTTGACAGCTTGCCAGCAGTGAGGTGTTGAGGGGGCTGGGGAGCTGTGGAGAGGCCGCTATTAACCGTCGTGTACAAGGAGATCAGAGCGGCCAGAAGCTCATTCTAATACAGAAGGAGAGAGATTATATTCAAACAGATTCCCACACAGAATCAAGTATCTTATTGTTAAACAGAAATCTGTCTTCCACCAGGCAAAATACATCGCTTGCTCCAGGGTTTCCTGTTGCTTAGACCAATACCTTGTCACATAAGTTGTCTGCCTGCCTTCCGTAAAGACTCGGCTCTTAGCTAATAATTCACTATCACTATGCTTACTTGAGCAAGCAACAACAAAGACAAACAAGCATGATAGGCACACATGGCTCTGTCACACAAACACACCCTGGTGGAGCCTGGAGCGACGCTCGCCCCACAGCTATCCAGTATTGTTCTCAGCTCCTCCTCGCTGTGATCTTCGACCTTGTCCAGTCTCAGCTGACCATCATGAATGAGCCGTACAAAAACTGACGGATCTCCTGAAAAGAGATAAGAAAACCTTTCTTTATAAAATATCTAGGGGTGTGGTCGAACCAGCCTGACTTGTGATTGTAGTTGTAACCTTTTTGCAGCATCAAATAAATGCCGAACAGATAAACTACGTTGGCGTTATGAGAACTAACTAGATGATGAACACATGTGTGTAACAGATAACATATCAAGGTTAGATAATGCAGCTGTAGTTTAAAGTACCTGAAGGCTGCTGGGTGTCTGACAGGACCTTGTCCTTCTCTGTGTTAATGACAGTGGGGCTCCTCATCAGTGGGGGGATGAAAGGAGCGATAATTGAAGCATCCACCCGAGTGATGGGGATGTCTGTGGGGAAAGCTGCCAGCTCGATCGCCTCACTCTCCATGGTCAGCCAGAAATCATCCACATGCACCTCGTCCGAGACTGAATACTCAGGCCAGGTAAACTACAGAGAGTGTGAAATAAAGTCACTGACTGCTCAGTAGCTCTGGGAATGGTGTAATTACAATCGTTTGGGTTTAATCTGTCACCTCCACATTCTTGAGCTCCAATACGTTGTTTGGGTATCGCTGTGCGATCTCCAGCTTGGGAGCGACGCCACAAATGCCGCAGATCATATCGTTGTAATCTCGTACGGTCAGGCACTCAAAGGCCCAGTAGCCACTCAGGAGAAGCTCTTGAATTTGGCACAACTCCTCTGGACTCAGAGCATGGACTGATGCAAAGACAAAGCATGATCACAATAACATACTGTAACAGCCTTAAGGGTTATTCATAATGAATGAAAGTGCAACAGCTGTGGAATCGTTGTTGGTCTGGAAGGATCCATTACCAGGGTGATTGGGAACATGGTCCAGTACGGTCCTGACAACATGAGAGGTCGGGTGGCCCAGTTTGATGTTAGCCCTCATCTTCAGGAACAGGTCAATGCTAACCAACAGTCTGTTCCCGATGTTAAATAAACCTGTCAAAAAACAAACCAAGTTGGAGGGTTAGGGTTAAAGAGTAAAGCAAAACTTATGGAATCCTATCATAGGGATCATTATTTCAAGGGGACAATCTTGAATCCTGAACAAGCTAGCGCCGCTTCATCTTGTCTCACAGTACCACTTTGTTCATTAAGTGGTGAGTCACGGTAACATGAAGAAGCCGCAGCTGTACCAGAGGGCTGCCGCTACACTCATGGAGTTAACAAACTGTTTCTCTCCGGCGGCTGGGAAAATGGGATTATATATGAGCCTTGCGGCGTTCCACACTATAGCAGCACGAGGGAGCGGCGGACCAGATCAGCCCCCTAATGTCAATTCTGCTACAGCGGTTATTACCCAAAGCTAATGAGCATCGGTGAACGTTGGAACATAAATTGTCTGGAAAATTCTGAGTTTCACCCTCTGGCTAATGCTAACAAGTTAGTATTTCCATGTTGCTAATAATAAAGGAGGACACCCCAATTTCTTTGTGATTTGTTGCCCCCTATTGGTTTGGAGTGTGAAATATGAAACACTAGCTACAAATTGTACCTTTAAAAGGATTGATGTAAATGATAACTGTGATCAGAGTGAGTGTTTTATATATATATATATATATATATATATATATATATATATATATATATATATATATATATATATATATATATATATATATATATATATATATATATATATTATTATTAAGTGTTGCAGTGATATTAACAAGCTGAATATAAGAATAAGACGGCTGTATTATCTGGTTTCTATGAGCTGAAAGATTTAAAATACTTAGAAAATGGTATGTGTTGGATTTCTTTTGAAAACAAGTCCCCACTAAAAGAGACGGAGTTCTAGAGAAGCAGGAGAAGCAGGAGAAAATGTGTGACCAATGTATACTGTAGTTAAGTGGGTCAAGCTGAAGTTGTCAAATTAAATCAGCAACATATTGCGTTTTATAAGCATGCATTCAGTAAATAAATGTGGAAGGGTCCACTTTTTGGTAATCACTGTAATCACTTCGAGCAGCACAACACATTATTTCCTGAAGCTTACCCATAATCTAATCCCTTATGCTTGTGATACTCAGGGTGACCTCTGCCCCCTAACTATACAACAGAGACAGACAAGCCAAAAGCATGGACATATGGCCTGCCTTGGAGAGCCTATTGCTTGATTAAAAAGTAAGTGAATAATGTAGAGGGGGGCTGCGGGTTACCTGGATGCAGGTCAGTGAAGCTGTGCAGGGCCAGGCACTGAACATTGAGGCACACCTTGAGCTGGAGGGAGGCTGTCTGGATCAGTGTCTCAGTAAGCAGCCAGCAGTCCTCCTGTCCTGCAACAGTACTGGGATGCACACACACATACACACACCATGTACAGTAAGGAACCAGGCATCGAAACATGGCTGTAATGACAGGGAACCTCCCTCGTCATCCCAATTCCCATATTCTCACCTCTGACCTCCTTTGAAAAGAGGGTAGCTACACATGCTACATTGGGTAGCTGTTGATTCATAGAACTGAGGCCACCCGGATTCCACCAGACTTTCTGTCTCAATGCTTTCTTCCTGCTCCTGGTCACCTGGTTGAACCAAGACGATCTGAAGACTATTGAGCTCTTGGATGAGGCTGAGTGTTTCCTGGAGCTCAGTCTCAGGAATCTGCACGGAGCGACGTATGAGCTGCAGTGTACTTTGGCGCTGGATGTCTTTCTGAGCAGGACTCAGAGGCTGGTATGGATCAAGAAGTTTCCCAGGCTGAAAAACAGGTTAAATAATGACATTGATACATTCAGAGAATGTATCAACTACAGAAAATAATTATTAAAATTCAGCAAGAAATGAAAGGAATCGCTTTTCACCTTTGTTCCCTTGGCATTCCTCTGGGTCAGCTCGCAGCCACATTTAGGGCACACTGCAGGTTTGTGTCTGTTTTTGTACATATAGTCACAGAATGGGTTCTTACACCGACCCCTGCCTCGTAGTGTGGAAAGTCCCAAATCCTAAGAAGAGGAAGAAACAAGAGATATTCTCAGAAAAATCTTATTTAATTTCAATAAAATAATGTTTTTTTTTTATTGGAAAAAAGTAAACTAACAAAGCTGGAAATTGCTTGCTGTTTGAATGGCACAACTGACATAATATTCATCCTTCCATCATTCAGTGAAGCAACAGGCTGACTGCCATGTGCCAGGACAGGGCAATCCTGCAAGAAACGATACGTCGAGTGAGAACACCGGATACAATCTTTACTTTCATCATAATCTATTACTGTTTGAGTGTGTGAGTAAACCTGCTTGGTTGCTGCGGTTGCTGTCACCACCTGCCCAAGCTGTTTTAAAGTGCTCGGTTTCAGACATGAGAAACTCTCTTGGGGCCCTGTGGTTAAAAAAAAACAACAAAACCTCACCAGAGAGCGGGAACCACAGAACGACACTCATTTCTATAGATATCACACTTCCTCTTATAGCAGTCAGTAGAATCACAGAAGTGTAGCCATGCAGAATGTAAGCAAAGAATTAACACGCAACAAATAAAACCATGACAAGATTATAAACAGAAAGGGCACACTGAATCTTTAAGAAGAGGCTACCAGTGGAGGATGTAATGTTGTCTGGCGTCGTACATTTCCCTTTGACGGGTGGAACAGTTATGATCTGGAACAAAGCACGACCTACAAATACAAATATAAACAAGTATGTCATACTATATTACCAGACTGTTTTAGCACTACGCAGAACATATCCTGTGTTCTTCATGTTTCCCTCACCGGTGCTGTAACACGCAGGGAGGATAGGTCTGACAGGTCTCTTCTGGACAGTCCCATAGCTTGTGACTTGACTTTGGACAGCTGTCCCTTTGAGGCTGCCTTTTAAATGTCTAATCAAGACAGAGAGATACAAGTGTGTTAATTCAAATGCAAACAACTTTCAAACTAACATTGCAAACAGTTGCTATAGCAACACACAACCTTTGTCAGTACAATCCCTGTATAGAATGCATTTTGAATCTATTTTAAGCAGGCTATCGTGTGTATTCATTGCAAATGATTTAGAAACTTTATTTGCTAATTTACAAATGGTGTACTACACAGTTTCGGCCATGAGAAATCGACTCAGTCATTGGCATCAAACATCGATGACACTAACTTTGTTTGTTCCTGTGACTTGGTGCTGCTGCCCTCTGGTGGCTTTACAGCGTGAACTGCACGCTGCTTGTTGGAGCTCCGTTGATCTTGACCTTTGCTACTCCGAGTGGGTTTTGTTTTACTGACATCAGCATTCCCCTTCTGTGCCCGGGGCGGTTTGGGTTGGCAGCTCTCATTCGTCTTGGTTTCAGCATTCTCTGGTGATTGCTTGGATGCATCTTCTTTTCCTTGCGTTTTCTTTGACTGATAGAGAAATGCAGCAACATAAACATCAACAGCAACAGCATGGACATGTGAAGTTTTCTGCTGGGCTCCCCCAGTCAAACCTTTTAAGATTTTTTTAATGACACTCAGAATTCATATGTAATGTAATAACTGTTTCATGATCCTACTGGCCAAGACATGATAATTATGACGGCAAAATAATAATAATAAAAAAAAACACTGTCGATCCCTGTAGATGTTCCACATGTCTGACTGTTTATACAGATATTGCTCAACACTCACAGCAGGAATCCATTTGCCACCGAGGTGGCGCCCACAGTCAGGGCATGTTGGTGGCTTGTGCCGGGTGACATACACAAATGAACAGCCAGGATTTAGACATCTCCCACGACCTCTCCTGGTGTACGTCTTCACAGACTGCAAAAAAACGGTCAGAATAATTCCATTCAGCAAACCAAGAGATAGTAGATAGTAACATTACTAATTCCCAATTTCAGTTTTTATATTTCCAAAGTGGCCGAATAATCTGGGTGCTTACCATTTTATATGAAGGGGTGGCACTTTGTTCATCACTGGCGCCTACAGCAACCATCATTACTGAGCCAACAGAGCTGACACCTGACAAGGATTTGGGCTGCAGTATGTTCTGAGGTGAGGAAGAAATGAATTCACTGCATCAGTAAAAACACTGACATGATTCAAACTTGAGCTTGAAAGAGACTTGTAGAGGGATATTAGAGCCTCACCTGGCTGGGTAGGATGGCAACCATCTGTGTAGTTTCCCCCTGTATTTGCTTTATCATTGTCCCACCATAAACACTCCTAGCATCTCTTGTCTCATTTCCTTTCAGTGTAACCCTGTTTGCTGTAAGGTCAGCAGAGCTCTTTGACAGGGGGATGTCTGTGAATAAGATGGATGAGGAAGAGGAGGGTGGGATTTTGTGGAGGGCTGTTGAATGAGATGCCACTACTGTTTCCTCTGCTAATTCATCAATTACAAAGGCCTGCTCAGAAAGTTCCACCTCACTGGCCAGACCAAAACGTTGGATCTCAGTTTCTTGGGTGAGAGACTCAGAGGTATATCCTCCCTCCCCTGGAGGATCCAGAGACTCTACGGTCACCTCTGACTGAGAATTAGAGGAGCACCCTTTGGCCAAGAGAAAGTAACTGGCTCTTGGGAGGATCTTGCGGAAACCTGGCACGTCTTTGGAGGGGCTGAGTGATGTCTGAGGGAAATATAAAATTGGGCAGATTGTAATTAGATGTCCAGAGAAAAAACAAATTGTACCTGCATCAGCCTTGTTTACTGGTGTCAAGGATAAAGAAGGAAAACGCCCTGCTGCTGTGATAAATGAAGCTAATGGGTCGCGTCATTCTGATGTTGACAGTATGTATTCATTACACCTGAAATTAATCCAAGTGACTAAATGAATGCTGTGCAGTGCGTAATCATAAAGAAAGGCTCTGACAAACAGCCTTCAACGAATCCAATATTCAATCACAGGCAAGCCTTTTAAAAAGATTGGCTTTGGCCGAAAGATTCGCACCATCATTAATTTGCTGCTGTACATTCTACTAACACAACAGTTCTCTCAGAATACAGACAAATATCCCTGCAGTAATTAACAAGGTATTAAGGAGAAATGGTTGTGTGATTTCTGGCTTCGTTCAGACTTTTTTGTAACAATTTCTCACAACTTCTAAATCACTTACGTGGTAGTGATTCTTAATTGATTATGTTTTGTCAGCCAGAGAATTTTTCTTGTGGAATAAAAGACTCAACAAATGCGCAGATGTTCAAATAAATAAAACGTAATAATTAGGAAAGTTGAGGATGTGTCTTACTGTATCTAAGCCTTCCTTCTCCGACTTGGCCTTCTCCAGATAGTAGCCTTTCTCAGCGACACTGAGCCCTTTCCAACTCTCACTGATTCGCTTATTGATCTCTGACTGTGGTAGATTAGGGATCTCCTGCTGCATAATCTGATGAACATCAAAGTAGTACAACAGGTAGGCAGACCTAAGAGAGATCATGTCAATAATTAGTCAAGAGGGATCAGCTCAATCCCAGTGAGTAGAGTGTGTACGTATAGGTCATTTGGGCTGTGTCTATTACCTGGGCTTCTTAGGTTTTTCCACACTGTCTTCCTGAGATTTTCCCCTCCTCTTTTTTGGAGGAGTCTCTTCCATTTGGTTGTAGGAGTTCTCCACCTCCTCAGTCACTTTCACTACCTCATACACCTCCACTGTCTCCATGATTTCCGAGGATCTGGGGCAAATTTAAAAAACATTTTGAGATTAGTTTGGTGCCCCAGTTAGAACCTTAACAAAGACAGAGTGCATTATAGGGTTGTTTTATCAGACTACATTACTTTTTACCAAATTAAGGGGAAGTCAAATAAATCGGATAAAACTGGAAACTCAAACTATACTGCATTGCATACTAGTATATGTTTTAGGGAAAGTCTACAATGGAGCCAACAGTGGATTATTAATGTGAAGTGCCACTTTGCTCTGTTGTGAAAATTTGAAATTCTGAATTGAATGACGGCTGGGTGTGTATATCACAGTTGATGCCCAGTCTCCAAACCCATGTGGAGTTGAACTAGAGAACCAACTGGGGCCCAGACAAATGGTGCTCTGTTCTAATGCAGGTCCTACATACATGAACCCTGATGGATTAATGATGGGCCCTTGATGAGGTCCATACAGGGTTCATATGGTAACTAATGGTTTGGAAAATGTTGCCCACTTAGGAACCACCTGGTAACAGAGTAATATGCCCACGTCTAGCCCGTGTATATTCTTCTGGGCTCCCATATAGGACCTGACACATCTCCACTTTTAAAGCCCACGCACAGTTAAACCCCCCAAACACAGAGTAAAAGCCACTTTGATGCCCTTACAATAACGTTTACAGTGTGGCAGCGGCCTGGAAACGGTATGCTGTGCAGATGCACGACCGTATGTTGGTCAAAACAAAAACTACAACTGAGGTGGACGTGGGAATGTCCCACTGAAGGACGGGTAACATGTTAGAAACACATGTACTTCCCTGCTTTCCAAGTAGCTTTAATGGCGTGTGTTTATACTGCTGCACAGTCTGCGAGTTATCCAATGAAATGCCTTCTTGTTGAAGCCTTACCTACGATGTCCCGAAGCTCTTCAATCTGCTCTGAAAAACGTTAAAAAGACGCCAAAAAGTCGGCCATGGTGCCGACGGTAATTGATATTTAGAGCTCTTTACGTTCTATATCAAAGCTGGAATTTACGATGCATAAATGTCTGTAAAGTAGCTTCGTTTGGCATCGATTAGTAAAAACATGGCGGTTTGTTAGCAAGATTTTAAACCAATCAAACGGCGGAATAAACCCCCACGGGCCAATCATGGAATACGTTTCTAACACGTGAAGGTAACACTTGCGTCCCGTAGACCTTCAGGGTACAGATGTTTACACTCTTCCACAGTAACGTCAGCAGCTTTAATTCTTCTCGCAGTTTATTCTCCATATTTGATTCTATATTAAATAAAACACAGTTTATTTACACTGACCCTTTCACCCCATTTCAACCGCAATACTATGCGGGTCGCTCCACCCAGACCAAAGTAATCGCACCGAACAAACTAGCCCAGGCTGATAAACCGAACACTGATAATCCCACTGAGCAAACATGGCGGATGACAAGGTGAGTGAGTTGCTGGGCTGCGGTTGAGTCAATTTCACACTTCTGATCAAATGACAACTTTTTCTAGAAGGGAACGAATTAATCTTTTCTTTCAGGACACGTTGGCTCGATTCTACAATAACGTTTAGAGAGCAATGGACCGTTCTAACCAAAATAGATGAAGTTATGGTGCTACCACCGAGCCGGCAACTAAAAACTGTTTAACACATTTGTTAAGATAGTTATTTATTCATTGATTTACAGAGACAATCTTTGTTGGAAATCTACATTAACGTCTAAGTTATCACTTTGTTTGCAGTATAAAAGTGAAACACTTTTCTATTTTAGGATCCCGTGAAACAGTTAAAAGATCTGACGCAGCTCAAAAATCAGTTGGAGGAGATCCAGAGACGAGTAGAGAACGAGATCTCTGTAGGAGTTCCTCAGGTGAGTTATTCTAGCTGCCCTGGTAACTAGTAGTTACCTGAGCAGACTAGGTCATTTTCAGATGCAGTTGAAAGTGTTCCCTCCCGTTTACCTACCGTGAAGATTCTAAGTTTCTATAATGTATCGTGTCAATGGTAAATGTAAATATTATCGTTGGATAATCTATGTTAATGTATTTAATTCGAGACAAATTGGCCTTCTATAAACCTTTGTAATAATGAAATGTGTATTTGTGATGGAACATATACTCTATATATATTTTAATACTCGTCTTAGGTCCTAGGAAGATGGGTGTAGTATTACCAACAAGCATTAATGTTATGATGTAGTAACTACTGGGGGTCTCGAGTTTGTTATCTTGTTGCAACTGACATTTTATCAGGACAAGGTGATAGAAGTATTTCTGTTTGTACTACAACTATATTTGTAATTACTTCCACACCTGTAAGTCCTTTTCCTGTGCAGGGAGGGTACTGTTAATCCTGTTGTCCTACTCTTGCAGGGAGGCTCAGTGCTAGGATCTCCATTTCTGAAGGGAGTCCTCGCCGGCTACGTAGTTGCAAAGCTTCGCTCTTCTGCCGTCCTGGGAGTGCTGCTGGGAACTCTCACTGGCTTGTATGCAGCACAAAACTATCAAGTGCCCAACATTGAAAGGACTGTGAAAGAGTTTATGAACAATTTGAAAAAAGGACCAAAGTAATATTGGCTGACTACGAGCCTTACCCGTGACATGATGGCCTCAAGAAGAATACATTCTGTTGCAGCTATTGCTGGTCGCTGGACACTGACAACACACCCTTCAGACTTTGTGTTTAGACTGGATTTGGATATAATAATATAACTGGAATTTTATTTCATCATTTCTGTTCAATGTTAATACAAAATCTGTGACTTTCCTGCTTACAGGAGTCGGTCCCTCAAGTTTCATATCTTGTTTTAGTTTCGTTCTGCTGTGGATAAGTACCGTGTGAAAGGTACAGTAAGACCTGCAAATGTTGCTTACACCTCAATTGTTACACAGAGCAGTTACACAGAGAATGAAGTATTATGTAACAAATGATATTTAAATACCTGCGCTTTTAGCTGTTAAATTGTTCAAAGGACTTAAGTGAGTTTTTTAGCACCTAAGTTAATTTTCAGATATTGAAAGTGTTCATTTTGCATCATTGAGGATGATTGCTATCCAGAATGTTGGGACCACCTCCCCAGCGAGGTACAGGAGACAGTGGGTGAAGAGGCTTCAGTGGGGGGTCCTCTTGGGCCTGATGGTCCTCATCTATGGCTCTCATGCACCACTCATCGCTCTGACCAAAGTAGATGGTCAAGTCCCTTTCAACGCCTCCTCATGTGTTGTCATGATTGAGTTAGCCAAGCTCTTGATCTCTCTAGTGACTCTCATTCTAACAGGGGGTGTATCTGCATTACATGCTCCTCCACCTCTAGTCCTTGTGGCCCCCTATGCAGTCCCTGCCATACTCTATGCCCTAAACAACAACCTGGTAGTCCTCATGCAGGGCTTCATGGACCCAAGCTCGTACCAAGTTCTCAGCAATTTAAAAATAGCATCCACTGCTCTGCTGTACTCCCTGTGCCTGGGCAAGAGGCTCAGACGGTGTCAGTGGTCAGCCCTGGGGCTTCTCATGGGTGCAGGAGTGTGCCACAGCTACAGCACCTTGGCTCTAGGGGATTCTGACAATGTTGAAGCTGAGCACAGGTCCAGGCTTCATATCACAGCTTGGGGGCTTTTCCTTGTGCTGGTGTACTGCTGTGTTTCAGGGCTGGCAGCAGTGTATACAGAGAGAGTGCTGAAGAGCCAGAAGTTGCCTCTCAGCTTGCAGAATCTCTACCTCTATCTGTTCGGTGTGGCCATCAACGGGCTGTCCTCCTTCTCCACTTTGACAAGTGAAAAGAGCTTTCTGGAAGGATACTCCGGGGTGGTTTGGGTTATTATTGCAGGGCAGGCAGCTAACGGCCTCCTGATGTCTGTGGTGTTAAAACATGGCAGCGGGATCACCAGACTGTTTGTCATCTCCTGCTCCATGCTGGTTAACGCTCTGCTATCTTGGGCCATCTTAGGACTGCAGCTCACTTTTGTTTTCCTTCTATCCGTTTCCTTGGTTGGCCTGGCAGCTTATCTTTATTACAGATAGTGAATGCTTGGAAACAAGTCACAAGGCACAGTTCACCAAAAAGGTTTACTAAATGATTATTTCTTTAGTGTCAGATAGAATTGGTTGCTGCCTTTTATCAGTTTGCCTTCACAGTCTCATTTTCTATGTTAAAAGAACGTTTTCAATCAAAGTCTAACATGTGTATTTGATGTGTAACCATATTTCACGTTAGCTGAAGCCAATTAGACAATTTACATCATATTAGAAAGTAATAATTATGTTCCATTGTTGCAAGCACATTCAAACGACAATGCAAGTAGAGTTTATTATATCTTCAGTTACTCATATCTGAAGAGTGCTGCTATCGTCATCTTGTTTTTCGCCTCTTTTAAGAGTATTATCAATGATGAACAGTGTTATACAGTATTTAAATGATACCCAATAAAGTTGTCAAGCAGTTTTATTTCTCATGTTTTACATTAATTCCTTTATATTCACTGTTTGGGGGATCACACTTCAGTTATAGGATCACGTCGCACAACTAGAGTATCCCTTAACTGTCCCAGTGCTGTAAAACAAACACAAAGAATGGATCAGAAGTATGTGCCTGTAACACGCCAGCCAGTCAGTACAGGTTTAGAAACGTACACTGACCTTCGCGGAGTTGTTTGTTATCAGCCTGCAGCTGCTGGTTCTGGGCAGACAGGTAGACGGCGTCCTGCACAGCCTCCAGCAGCACACCTCTGTATCTGCCCTCAGACGCCTTCCTCAGCTCCTCGCTTACCTGACGAAACACTCTGAACACCTAAACAGCAAAGAAGATAACGGTGAATAAACATAGGGGTGGTGTAGTGGAGGCAGCAGTCCAAGCTGCTCCTTTTACATAAACAATTGGTGGAGCAGCTGCAGCTTCATTAACGATTGTCAATCAAGCAATGAATCAGCCAATAACAGGCCTCGATCAGGACGTGTCAATCATCAGAGATGAAAGTCGACGTTTGTCATGATGACAACTACCCGTCAGCCGTTCTATCAATCATCACCTCCATCAAGGAGATTCAGTGTTCCGTGTTGTTTCTGTGTATTTAGATGTTATCAGGATTATGAAACGACCCCACTTTTATAACAACAATGATGGTGGCAAGGAGGAGCTCTTTTACATTTTCAAGCATTTCCTTATAATAAAGCGAATATAGAAATTGCTTTTCTTGCTCTATAACATTGCGAGACATCCTCCCACACAGAGTGGAGGAAGAAAAGATAAACAATCTGTCTCATCACCCTCCAAGCGACAGGAGTAACCTCCCACTGCCCCACAGACTCCAGTGATAAGTGACACCAGTTTTTTCAAAGGGAAACTTAAGAGGACTTGTCTTTCTTTTCCTCTTACTGTTATTTACTGCTAAAAGAAGTGGTACTTTTATTAAATGATTTGAATCAGTGTTTTCTCATTCAGCCCAAAAACAACTCCCACCTGCAGGCTCTCCTCCCTCAGACAATGAAGCTCTGTTTGGTGTCTGTGTTGTTGCTCTTGAAGGTCTGTCTCAGCCTGCCGAGCCTCAGCACACAGGGCCTCTATCTGCAGCACCAGGACCCGCCTCTCTCTGGTCAGCACCAGCAGCTCTCTCTGGGGGCCCTCTGTCTACCAGATGAAGGGATAAGTTGCAAATGCAGTGGTTTTCACTGTTTGCAATAAATCCTGTCCTGCATTAATTTAAACTGACTCAGCATCCTCTGCTGAGATAGATCACAAACTAAATAATAGTGTGTCTCATTATCTCACCGGTAGCTGTTCCTGTGCCAGATCTCTCTCCATCTTCTCCACCTCCTCCTGAATTAATCTCCCATAGTCCTCCTTAAGTTGCCTCCTCTGCTCCTTCGCTTTCTTCTGTTCCAACTGATACTGATCATTAAAATGACAAAATAAAAATGCCTTAGTGGGGGCTGCTGGGTCATAAATCCTATCTATATGCATAATGGGGTGTACTTAGATTAAATCGGCAACAGTTAGATGAAGTGTGTTACATGTTGACAGAGGTCAGATTTTTCCGCGGCAGCCACATTCCTCTGTGTTTCCTCTCCTAGAGCGGCCCTCAGCTGTTGGATTCTCGCAATCCTCTCCTGGACTTTCTCCACATTCCCTTCATCTTCTGTGGACATGTGAGACACTCATATAACAGGGTCTTGGCTGTCCCGACATGCACTAATCGACACATTGTGTAATCATGTTACCTTTGATATGATCCTCCATTTCCTGTCTCAGCTGCTCCTGTAGATATTTCACGGTGTCTGAACTCTCCATGCGATTAATGCCGGGATTTCCAGAAAAGGGCCAGTTGCTATTTGGAGTCTGACAGCGCTGCCAAGTCAATGAAAACATGCTGCCTGCTTCAATACATCGACAGAATACATATGCCTACATATCTGTCAAACTTTGAAAGTGAAAATGTTTAAACCTTTAATTTGACTTTTATCTTCTCTGACTCTTCCCTCCTCTTCTCCCATGACTGATCTTTCACAATCTGTCAGCGGGATCACAGGATATATATCATGAAGTAAATACTATCCCTGCAGAGGGAGGTGAAAGGAGCAATGTTTAGTATCATCCTTTAAAGTACCTGCAGGTTTTGGGTCAGCTCAGTGAGCCTGTAGGTGTTGTGCGTTCCATTTTCCCCGTCTGACATCATCACATTTCGTAGATCCGTTATGTGATCTCGTATCTCTCGCTCGGTTGCCCTTGGACACCAGCATCCAACAGCAGCCTTTGTTTCCAAAGTTCTCACCATCCGGGCCAAAGCCAAAGCAGAGGCGGTGTCCTCATCTAGAACATTTGCATGAGCAGGACCGTCAGTTTTACAGAATGTTTATTTTAGATAATTATGCTAATAGCAGAAAGGAAGTGAGGAACCCACCTTGAGGATGAAGACGGTAGAGGAGGACCGTCCTGCTGTTTCCTGTTAAGGCGTCATGTAGGAGGAAAGGCAGGAGCTTGTCGGTTGTTAAGGATTCACATTGGATTTGATCCAGAACCTTCACCAGTGGGTTGACACTGGAGAATATTCAGCTGTCGTCAATACTTCCAACACACACTATGCATGCTGCCACCAATTAAATTATATTTGAAGTACTTTCCCCCTCGTGGGGCGCGATGGCTCAACATGAAGTGGTTGTTAATAATCACTTTGTTTAACTGGTGTGATCCATATCAAGCCAGACATTTTTGCATTGATGGGGACCACAGTAAAAATGAATCTCTAGCACTTAGCTGAACATTGTAATAATATTTTTGGCTCCTCCGTGCCATGTAACAGGGAGCTCACTGTGCGACTGACCCTCTGAGGTCGGTCCTGCTGGCCCCTCCTGCCAGGCTGAACAGCTGCAGTCTGCTGCGGCAAACCTGAAACTCAACCTCCTCTGGATGGAGCTTCCACTCGACAGCCACCGTGAACAGGAAACTACATCTGAGAGAAACACAACTTAATGAAGAGGCTGTCATAACTTTTAAAACAGTATTTCATTAACAGATCACATGGTCAGAGTTGGTTTGACCTACCTACTGGAGATTAAACTTGCATTGGCCTTCAATGTCTCCCTGCATGTTTCATAAAGAGTAAAGGCTTCTTCCATGGAGCCCAGACACACCTCACTTAAATCTCTGACAATACTGAGACAAAAACACAACTGAAGTTTGTCTTACAAGACAAAAAAAAAAACTCAATATGTATCTGAGTTTATTGTGTTTACTGAGAAATGTCACCGTCTAGACTCACCCTCCGAGGACTGGGTGAGTGACAGGTTTTAGAGTCGGTTTATTAGGGCCCAAGAGATCCACAGCGCTGCCATCTGGATGAAACTGACATTCAAAATCATACTTTTACAATGATCTGTGTTTGGAAGGTTTGTGGAAGGTCTGTCGATATTGTTATAGAGACACACCTGAAGGAAGGACGCGGTGATAAGCAGCTCCTCTTTCACTTGAGATATTATGCGACTTAAATTTGTCAAAACCTTAAAGAGAAGAGTTGAGTAAGAATAACAGTAAGAAAACATAAAAGCTGTAAATAGTTTCGGGCTCCACCTCTTTGATGATGCTTTGGTCAGTCAGAGTGCTCATCTCCTCAGTGGAGGCTCCACAGATCAGCAGCGCTGCGTTATAACCACGAGGGATCGACTCAGTGAGCGGCTGCAGGAGCTCACGGTGGAACCTCTGCACATTCACAGTTAGACTTTTAATCTCAAGAAATTACAGTATGAGTGTAATAACTGTAATAAGGCTGTAAAGCATTATAAAGCAGACCTGTACGTTCTCAGCAGTCACAGCTTGGTCAAACGAGAAGGACATTGTTTGCTGTTGGAAAAACACATCACAGCAGTAAGCAGGAAGCAAACAAGACAATTCTAAATAATGACATTAAGGAAATGTAAATGTTTGACCTCATCCTTTGCCGATGTGTAGTCCACACTATGTCCATCTTCACGGATAACGACACTCCCTTTACCTTCTGAGTGAAGGAATAAGAAAGACAGAAACACAATCCTTCGTGCCTCCATAGTAGATTTACAGATTTGATATATTCCCTCTTGTCTTACCTGATGTTGCAGCGAGGACAACTGCCACTCGCACTGTTTCACCTGTGTCCAACATCTGTTCCAAAGAGCCAGTCTTCCTCAAACTCTCTTGTTTTGCAATATAATGGACCTGAAAGCGTCGGTACATGCAGGTGCTTGCACATTCTCTGCAGCCATCATGTGCATAGAGCTACCGAGCTACCTGGATTTCATTACACTGCTCCATTATTGATGAGACAGGAATCTACTTTCACTCATGATCGGGGTTCGGTATCCGTGACCGACAGGCAGTTTGTTTATGAGGAACAGTTGTTTTCTTCAGCGATAAACCAGAGGAGGGTTTGTTATTGCAAATCGTGATTCAATTCCCAAATCAACACCTGATCAAGAACACTTTGGATTACGTGTCATAACCATGTTCTCATGTGTTCATTACAAATGCAATTTCACGACACAAGTCATCAATGTTCAAGTCTTAGGAGTCGAGGTTTTGAGTCTGAGGTCCTGAAATTAGCGACTTCAGTCCACATCCCTGCCGAGACTTATGTAAAATTACAAAACAAATATCAATAGCACTTTTATAGAAATTCAATCATGTTTAAGGAGGTGGGATTAAATGTTTTTTGTCACGTTGTTGTTTTCAACTGGTTGATTGTCTGCCCCTTTTCCATTCGATTGATGTTTAATGAAACGTCAGCATGAATCAATCAGCTGTTGATTAAATGCCATCAAACCAGGAGAGCAGGGGTGTTGTGTCCCACTGATAGGACTCACATGTGCCAAGAGACAAATTCATTATCTGAGTCCCCTGCTGGGTATCTGGTGAGGCAAACTCACACACACATATACACACTCATGGCAGTAGTCTCCTTTAGGACAGTCATAGTTCTCTCTGCAGGGAGAATATCAAGCTGTTCTAGTGTGCTCAAAGTATCACCCATCTCAGTGTTATTTCAGATAAGCACCTGCAGCTGAGACACGCTGGCTAGAGACGGGTGTTTTCTAATAAGTGTATGTAGATATCGATCATGTGCTCCAAGACTCATTGACAAAGTGGAGAAACATTTTTATATTATCACCCTCTAGGACACAGAGTGCTTCCTCTACGCAGGACTGTGTTCCCCAACTTAGTTTTACCACTGTAATCTTTGTATGTCTCATCAGCAGGCGGACCAACAGGAGTCAGCACTTTTCCACTTATCAAAATGATGCTGGCAGCTTTACATCCCCCAAGAATATGAGCTAATAACATGATGCTCAAAGCAGCAGCTCTTACAGGCTGCCGAGGACCGTGAAAACTCCACCTAGGGGGGTTTGGCTGCGACAGAAAGTAATATGATTTTCTGCTTTGCCAACAGTTTCTTTATTCAATTTGATGACTATTTGAAGATAAGCGCAACCTCATTTTAATCTGAACTAAGATTAAGTGCCAGTTTGTTGGATGTGCAAGTTTTAATAGTGTCTCCAGCCTCTTTGAACCGAAAACGAGGGGGGGGGGGGGCTGAAGGTTGTGAATTCATGCATAGAGGAGAGAAATAAGACTTAATGGGAATACCAAAACTTTATTTTGAACAGCTTAACCGTAATATAAAGATCCCTTAATTATGCAACACACTGTCTAAGGGATGGTTAACCTAAATTAAGCAAAGCACTTTGTCATTAACCTCTCGTATATACTCGTGCAGAAAGCTTTTGACCCACATATGTTTTTGATGGTTTCGTTTTACGCAAAAACTGTCCTTTTGTCAAGGCATATCTTTTTTTTCGTGATGGCCTGGCCCTAATCAAGCAGAGCATTTAACTATAATAGTTTAGATTTAGATAAAATGACATGTCTACCGTCAACCTTTTACCTTTATCATCATCATCATCATCATCATCATCATCATCATCTTGACTGGTGTTCAGCTCCGGTGTTAATATGTGTGTTGTTTTTTTTGGTATATTTTACAAGACAAAGTAAGCATGCAGGCTGAACTGTGTGTCCGTCTGTGCTTCTCCTCTGTATTCACTCATTGGCCTCTTCATTCGCTGCACCTGTACATTGTGGTCCAATCCAATCGAACAGCTCTGCCATTCTACTTTTAGAAAACTTAAAATGTGTCGGTTTGTATTGACACTGACAGCGAGGTATTGATTCGACTTCATGTTAATCAATAACGCTTCTCAGTTCAACGCCAGCCCAAAACACAACCTCAATAATAAACATGCAGGTGAATGAATGTCTCTCTGACAGTGTCAATATAAACTGAACATCATTAACAGAGCTGTCAGATTGGATCACATTCCATTGTACAGGTGTACCTAATGAACTGGCCAGTGTGTGTTTTCATTCTTTATTGTTCTTTCACACACTGTCACCTTCAAATCAGGCTCCGCGCTGATGTTTACTACTAGTTATAAGTAAGAACATATGGTGTTTTGCTTATTTTGGACCCAACCCTTTTAGCATTCATCAAAATCAAATGTGAATTACACTCACAAAAAAAACATAAAGTGAATTATTTGACTATAACAAGCGATACAGTGTAACAGCTCTCTATTGATTTGATATCATAAAGCAGGTAAATCAAAGCAGGTGATCAAATTTGCTCCATTACTGTATTTGATTCTGCAACTAGCTCAAACTGATTATATTTGCCAGAGAAGTGACATCCAAGACTTTTCTCCACTTGTCTCACTTATCTGAAAAAGAAAAACACAACAAATGATGTGGTGAGGAGACGAACAAAAGACTGACGATGAAAAACCGTTTAAAAAAAATTATTGATTCCAGCCACCTACCATCAACGCTGATGGACTGGATCAGCATGGGTCTGGCCATCCTGAGAGCAGGAGCCCGGCCTAAATCCAGCAGATAAAATGGACATTCAGCCACTTGCATAACTCGTGATTGTTAGAAAGATGCATGTTGAATGAAACGTCTTTAAATCTGACCTCTCTGACAGTCAGGGCGGCCACGCATGCTGGTGCCCTCGATGGCTGTGCCAGACTCATCAACACACCAGCAGAAGCCAGTGGAGTGCCAGCACTGCATGGGCATGTAGTTGCCCTGCTCGTCACACTGAGCCCTGTAGTCGCCGATCTTGCTGCCTCCAGGTGTTGCCTCGAGCTGGCATTTGGTCTTGACAGAAGAGGCTGTGGGAGGGGCTGTGGAAGCGGCTTTGGAAGTAGTAGAATAATCAGGAATTAAAGGTTTATTCAATGTTAATTACTGGTGACAGCCTGTACACCCTCTGCGGGCAAATATAGGAAATCATGCAGTCGAGGGATCAGAACCTCAGCTGAACGCTTTGGGATTAAGGAGCACTGGTGAATTGTAGTTGTAGTAACCCGGCTCACCTTTGGGTGGTGGAGGCGTCTGCTGGGCCATCTGGAAGATCAGCCAGTTACGCATCCATGACTCCAAGCTCTGCAGGATACAAGCTAATTTAGAAACCATTGCTGACAAGAGCATTTCTAATTGGCCATTTCCTTATTATGCATAATAGTTTCCTTTTTCTAATGAGTAAGGCTTCACCTTCCATTCACTCTCATTCATCTGCTTCTTCAGGCTCTGCAGGTTGGCCAGGAAGGTCTCGTTGAAGTGTGGCAGCTCGAAGTCCTGCTCAAAATATGAACCCTCTTACTGACAAGGCAGCTTCAGAAATGCTAATAAAAACCATTAGAATGATTGTTAAATACCTGCATGAGATCCGTCAGCTGTTTCTCCACACTAACAACAGCAGTGTTCTGCAGTTTCTGGTGGAAGAGAACATTTGAACAATATATAGTTAAAATAAGAGTTTTATCAGATGAAAAACAAGGTTAAAACCCCTGAGCTGCGCAGCACCAACAGTTACATTGTGATATTTCCAGGAAGGAGGTGCAAACTTACGGTCATGGGGGTCTTTGGTTTCTCAAGGTCTTCATCTAACGCAACGTCCATCAGCATCATGTTCCTGCTAGGCAGGGCCATCCTCATTGGAGCTTTGGAGAACAAGCGAAATGACAGACTGTCATGGTGATTTCAGCACCTTAATAAATCAATTCTAAATGTGACGGAATCCAGCTATTTTAAAAACTTTTAAAAACAGAAATTCACTAGTGTATTTGGAGGAAAACTGCTTTTTATTAGCCTTTAGTTTTTTTCTGAAAGCCACTGAAAATGGTAAGAATGTTCAGAAATAATATTTGTAAATGAATAATGGTTTATGATTACATATGAGAAATAAGTATGCACATACTTGGTCTAAAATTCTGGCATATAATAAAAAATAATCTCCCACAATAACAAATCTGAAAGTTGCATTATTATAAAGCTATTGCATGATACATATATAAACAGACTGCTGTAAAAAAAAATTAAACCAACACTCCAACCAAGCTCAAAAGCAACTTCAACTCAGATGTGTTGAATACTGTAAACTTTTGCACAAAGCTTGTTTCCCCTCTACCAACCACCAGCATCACTTTCCTGTCTCTGTCAGGCTTTGAGATCAGGTTCTTTAAAAACAACTCTCACTTCTCTCTCCACCTCTTCCTCCTTACAGCCTCCTCTTACTGTCAGATGATCTCTGTCTCTCATTAATGACATGTTCCTACGTGTCCCACCATGTCTGATCGTAAGCATTTCTGTATCTGTTTTACCCTGCGATGAGCGGGTCAGCTGTTTGCCCAGTTTCTCATTGTTCTTCTGGATCGTGTGGATCTGCTGCTTCTGGTTAAACACCATGTAGGCAGTGAAGACCTGACTGGCCAGCAGCAAGCATGCCAGGGTGGTCAGGCCTGCCACCTTAAAGGCACGACTGTTGGACCCCCTGTGAGAGGGACATTAAAAAAACATGTTATTTTAGAATATAGCGCACAAAGGGCCCAATATGTAGATTTAGAATCATGAAATTATTATATCTTATATAATATAGGAGGCTTCTGTCCGTGTGCATGTTCCTAAACCCTGCCTGAGTAAAAAGTATTACAGTACAGTAACTGTAACTGTAACAGTGCTGTAACTATTTTCGAATAATAAAAAAATATATATAAACATTAGAAAACTCTCCTTGAAGTTGTATCCATTATTAAGTAATAATGATTATGTTGAGTTATATACTGAACATGTTAATGAATAAAATGTTTTTCTCTGCTGTTCGTAATCAGCCAATAAGAAGCGAGCGTCACCAGTTACCAGGAAGACGCTTTTCCCTGGTGCGATGAGGAAGTACATGACCACCTACAACTTATTTAAGAGGTATAAACAGTCTTACAAAAAAGATGCAATAACAACTGTTAATTTCATGATTTCATAAAAAGTTTTGCTACACTGAAAAGTGACCTAGGATATTATTAATGTGAATGCTGCAGCATTCACATTATTGTTTATGTGTATTATTGTATGTAAACAGTATCTGATTAATTTTTTTATTTTTATTTTTTTCTCAGCTGTTGCTCTCAATGATAGTCTTTAAACGAGCAACAATACAGTCAGTGTTCATCTTTGGTTAATTATGAACCAATAGCAATCAGAGCATCACCTGTTACTAGGTAGAGAGTTTTATGATTTGCAGGCTACGTCAGATATTTTGTATCTGTAAACTGATTTGAAACTTCAAACCAAAGAGCCTGTAGATTTCAAACAAGAATAATACAAACACACCACAGATGAATAAACTGTTATTGATATTTTTATCCATCAAGCTTTCTATTTAACTTGTTCATAAAATGCTGTATCACTGGTACCAACAGCTAATTTATGCATGATAGATTCCTCTCACCTTCTGGGTTCTCCTGGGGCAACTAGGACCTCTTCACTGCCTGCCAGGCTTCCCCTAGCCAGGGAATCATTCTCAGAAGGCTCCATCTGTGGTGGATGTTTGTCTCAGCTTCTTTGAATCAAACAGCCCCAATGGTCAAGAAGATGTAGCTGAAATGAGGAAGAAGTGCCGGGCAGGTTCCTAAGAAAGCTAAACGCTGCAGGAAACTCCCCCAGTTAAAAAACACCGATAGAGGCTTCAGAGGCTCTGATTGGTCAGATTACAACAGCATCACCTGTTGACAGAGGCAGACTTATTGAACATTTCGGCCTGGATCTCATCTTAACCTAATATATCCTTTGTGGTTATTAGATTAAATGTAAACAGAGCATTAATGCTCGGTGAACATGGGCTAAGGTTAACAATAATCATTTTTCCAAGAAGTCAATGAATTTGTAAATACACGACTAATAATACTGATAAAATCATTTAGATACATCGTAGCAGTGGACACTTATTTTATAAAATTAAATGTTCATCATAAACATAAGCACCTGTGAATTGCTGAGTCAGAGGGAGGTAAAAACATTTAATAATAAATGGTCTTATTTTTATTAATTAATAAATCCAGCAGTTCATCTTCATTTGTTGCTCACCGTTTACATCAAGACAGAAGAGGAAGTTGACCAATTTCATCAGTTTGAGTGATTTCCCCCTTCCGAGGAATCAAAATGAGTCATTGTAAAGATCAGGGGGATAAGTAATATTATTTTGTCGCGAATAGCCTCGCGTTTCCTTTACTTATTATTCTTAGTTGCCACGCTGGGACCCTGAGCCTGAGGAAAGAAGGAAAAAAAAGGTCCAACTACTGAAAAATACAGTGGTGTTTTATTTGCAAATTAAAAAGCACCGACAATATTAGTTACACTGTAAAAATTATTGACAACAATTACAAATCTTTATCATACAGTCCAGGATATTAGTACCATCATTGCTGTTATGTGTCATCACTTAATACTTTATATGGAGAGACGATAGTTGGCAGTGAGAGGACATTAGCGGAATCAACACCTCCGTACAATGCATTGATCCAAACTCCCAACAGCACTGACATTTCACACCATGGGAATGGGCCGATGGAGAGTGTAAACCCAAACACATTCAATAATTTAGGTCTACCAAGGGTTGCGTTTTATGTACATTACAAAGTCAGGAAATAAAAGGACCACCATGTGCATTGTTATTACATCAGAACATTGTACAAAACTATTGCAATAAGAGCAGCTTTTTGTTATCTATGCTTGACATCCAGTTGCAGTGGGAACACCGTGACCAACAACCGAGTGTCTACTGTTGGTTTGCCTTGCAACTTCACACGTTTGTTTTTTTCCCAGAGACAGCTTATTTCCCCCGAACTTAAACTAATTTACTACATGAAATGAAACAAAAATATACAGTTTTGACAAAAACCCTAATGCTGAAAACTGAATTGAAATGCACGTGCTCTGTACACTAAATCTCTCGGACCAGATTGCTGAATTAACATACAGTAGCTAGCTTATGATCTTCACAGACTGTTAGTGTGCTTTCCAGTATCCTGCATGTTCAGAATTGATGAAACTTAAATATTGTGCTTTCTACATCCATCCATCTGTTCATGTTTTTAGCCAATTCAGTGGTCAAGCAACAGACCTGAGCCAGTTGAACACACCAGTCTGCTGCACTGTACATCTGGCCTGTAGGAGAAATCCGAGCTAAGATGTTTAGTTTTGGTACATTCTACAATGATGCATCGCCGACAGCATCATAGAACTGTAAAAACAAAGTCTGAGTAAAGAACAAAAACATGAATCTTAACAAAAAAAGGAACCCTTACAAGTCTGTGTGGTAATATTGGATGAAGATTCTGTCCTGGCACTTGTAAATGCGATAACTAAGTTCTACCAAGGCCTATCACGTAAGGCTACAACATGCAGCCACGACTCCAGATGTCCCATTATCGTCTCATACAAACACCTCTCTTATCAAAAGGGTATTTGCTAACATGTCTCTCCATCAATCAGGCTGTCAACAATAAAAACTCAAAGTTAATGTGCTTTAAACACCAATACTCATAACTGGAAACGTTTATAGCCATTCTTACAGAACTGAAACTGTAAGGATTGCTCAGCCTTTACACCTTTGTTCTTTCTTTCACTTTCAATATGAAGTTCATGCGTGGAAGGTTTGATTATGGAGAGCAGGGACGTGATTACAAAACTCAGAAAGTCCCTCCTGTCCGTCACTGAGCCCTCCCTTCTTCCTCGGGGTCCAGCGGAGGCCGTGATCAGAGCTTCAGTGGTCCTGGTTTTGTCCTGCGGGGAGGTCCGCATCTCGAAGCTCAGAGCAGAGAGGGGAGCACTATCAGCTGACTGCAACTATGCTCACTAGTTACAAGGGGATGCCTCCTGCTGACCCTCCCACTGCTTTCCAAACCGTGTCGGAAGATCACAGTAGGTTTTGAGTTTCTTCATCAAATCCCAATATATTTCAGTCACTTTCCACATCATTTGTGATCTTCAACGTTTTAAGTCACTCAGTCAGCGGCCCCCGTGCCGGGCTGAGAGCTGGATTAATATGTGGAGCTGTGCTCTCTCCCTGCGCTGCTGCTACCTGGTGTGGACCAGCTCTTCTCGGAGCCAGCTGGGTAGCGGCTGGCCCATTCTGTAGAGCAGCTTGGACAGCTCAATGTTGTGATCCCTATAATACTCCCTGAGGAACGCCTGGGACTGAAGGACAGACAAAAATCAAGATTAAATCACTTATAAAAACCAAACTTGTCAAAAGTAACGCAAGCAAATATTGTACAGGTGAAATATTAGTTAAAATGTGAATGATGATACCTCAGGGTCCATGTCAGGGTACCTGCGTCCTTTACTCTTGCCCAGACACTTTGTCTTCCCACCCTCCAGCAGCTGACACCAGAAGCCCTTCTTGGGGTCAAACCTGTATGTAGCAATAGATGCATATTATTATATGGAAAACATTGAACTTGTCTATTCCATGCATGAGTGCACTAATGTTACAGTGCATTAAACCTCTTCCCAGCATACAGCGGGCGAGAAAAATGGCAAATAAAAAGTAAAAAAAAAGTGCCCGGATATTCTACGAGCGATGTAGCGGGAGTTAAGAATGATTATGAGGATACTCACGCTAGGATCTTGTGGTAGTTGATGACGTTGGCCAGGCTTAAGAACTTCTGTATTTTATCCATGATGGAGGCGGGCTCAGTCTTCAGCATCTGTCCATCCAAGACCAAAAGCTGGGCGAGACACACAAACGATTTTTATTACAGCTTCACATTCAATTTCAGGTCCAAAACTTTACACTTTGTCGCGTTTTACAACCCAAACAGCAGCGTGACCTGTTAAGTTGTCACTACCTCTTGTGTGAGTAGGTGACGGATTTACAGGCAGCTACTTTATTTGTAATTTTATTATTATGTATTATTAACTATTATATGGGCTGTGAGAACCACCCAGAAAGGAACATAGTTAACTACAAACTTCTTAGTAAAATATGCCTGCCAGCGACTCGTAAAACATTAAGAGTTTGACCTGAGCTAAACAAGAAGTGCTCTGTGCTGCTGTCAGGAGCATTAACGTTTTACTGCCCGCCGCTACGTGCATGGATTCATTAGTGGTACCTGGCTGGCGTGGTAGTTGTTGAGCCAGCGCTCCAGGTGAACAGAGTACCAGCCCGGCACCAGACAGCGATTCTGGAGGACCCGTAGTTTGACTGGAGAGTTGTGGCCTGCGGTGATGATGTCATGGAAGGAGTATTTCAACGCCACCGGGTCATCGTGGGCTCTTTGGTGCTGTGGACAAACAGAAGTGAGGAGTCATTTAAAGGAAGGTCTCTCGGGTATTATTGGAATCTAAATATCTACCTGTAGTAAAGCAGGAAATGATGTGTTCTAACTTTCAGTGAAACATTAGTGAAAAGGGAATACAGCAGTATCTTTATTTTCTGACATAAATAGTTATATAAATGTTCCTACTTAAGAAACTCAGGCTGCAGATTGCTCTTAACTCTCAATTTTTTCTGCTGATGTCAATTCGTGACGGATGTCTACCAGATCATCGGCTCTAGGCACAGCACGCCCACGAAGTACCGCCGAAGATACTCTGTACCACAGATGATGAATTACAAGCTGCGGCACTGGTATGAAACGGTATACAGTCCCTGACGCCTCTCCCACCAACCCCCTTAAGCTCATTTGGAATTGTTGTGCATATCATGTGGACAATATGAAGCCAGTTTTACTTCGGACTCAGATGTATACGTTTCTCTCATAATGTGCTCATGTTCACTTCTATCATTAGAGTTAACAGACTCTGCCAACCTGTTAAAGGGGCGTGGCAGTGGCGACGCCCACGTCACACAAAAAAAAGGAAATGAATGGTTTCGGTTTTTACCGAGCTACTGTCTGGCTGTTGGCCAGTAAAAAGAAGTGGGTTTTTAGGCAGTCGGGCTTCAAAATACCAGGAGATGAAATGGCTCGTTACAGTAGAGCATGGCCCTGAGGGGCGGCATTAAATGGCCGGGAAAAGATACAAGAGGATTTGTTGAACTGTAAATCATGCAAAGCTGCTCTAGTGGAGTCCCAGAGTAAAGCTGGAAGTGAGCATAATAAGACCCTTTCATATTAGAAGATATTTGTGTTGTTAAAGTTCATCTGAGACACACCTGGTACCAAGAGTAAGCTCTGTCCGCTGGGTTGATGAGGATGGTGATGATCTTGGCTTTGGGCAGGAGAGCTGCAGCCCTCTGAGCGGCCACTTCAGAGTCAAAGTAGTTGGCACTCTTCTCAAAGTAGTAGTCTGAACTGGTGTTGGAGGGCAGAGGGAAGTACTCCATGTACCTGACACAAAACAAACACACAGTGTTACAGGCGGCCATAGTTGATCTGGTTCCATTTGCTCTGTATAGATAAGGACAAGTTCTCAGCTCACTGTGTGGGTGATCACTCATGTGCAACAGCTTGGGACCCCAAATCCAAAAAACGGCGACACCATACAATGTTAATATTGGAGCAACCCACTCAGATACATCTCCCGCCATCTAGGTAAACATTGTGCTGGATTCTTTTCGGGTGCCATAATGTGTGAAGCTGTTCTAACTGATTCACTTTTCAAGTACATTAAACCTCAATACCGTGATTATGTGCTGAAACAGATGTTAATTATGTTGGTGGCCTTGCTCCTAGAAATGTTATGAATGACTCGGTCTGATGTTGCACGCGGCCCTGGTGTCCACATATTCATGAAAAAGTCTAAATAAACCTGTGGTTTTTACTGTATTTGAGGTTTTCTGTAGCTTCAGTGAGAGAATGACGTACGTGAACATGCACATAGAAAGTTTGCAGCAAAACAACTGAATGTATTTTCATTAGAATTACAGCGCAGATTAATTGCATCTGTACGTTGCATCTGGTTTTCATAAATCAAATGTGGTGAAACTAAATGGCATGTTTGAAACATTACCAATGACCAGATGTCAGTATCTTCTATACTAGGGAGAAATTTTAGCAAGAATTGATGACTTTCATGTCCACAACACGTCAGCACTGTAACTTCCTCAATAAACAGACATACAAAGGGAAACCCCCCGTTTGATAAAAATGACACATGATGGCAGAATGAGCTGCCTGTGCTGTTTCTCACCAGTCAATCCCTCGGTGGTAGTTATGCCCATTGAAGAATTGGATCTCCTCAAAGGTTTCCTTGCTGGGGTAGTTACTGGTCAGGTCAGGGTGCATGCCGAGAAACAGGTAGAGGGCTGTTGTGCCTTAAAGGGGAGAGAAGAACAGAGTTGAACAGGCAGTAATAGAGGATAAATTGAGGACAGTGTGCTGAGGACTCACACATAATGTAATAACAACAAAACTTCACTTCAATTGTCTGATTTCCTGAGAACTTTAAAACCAATGAAACACGGCACATGACGTCTGCTTTGACCTGAAATAGACATGTCAGAGTTAATCCCAACTACACCCTGTAGGGGGGGTTGAAGAGCTACCTGTCTTCTGAGGCCCGATGACCAGTAGTTTTGGGAAGCGGTCACATGTTTTCTCTTTGGACCAGATGTCCTTGTGCCGTTTGTCCTCGCATGGATCCTGTAGCCAGAAAAAAGATAAACACAGTCCTTTGTTTCGAGGCTAATGAAATGCGAGTGAAAAGGCTTTATTTAAAAAAAAAAGGTTTGTTACATTTGAAAAAGGACGGGAATGCACATTAATTTAATTTAACATTTATCAAAAAAGATGCATTTAAGGTTCGATATTTTTTATTTTAAGAATCTCCATTCAACTACACAAGTATGTGATTATCATCAAGTCATATACAAACTAGCTGCAAATGTATTAATTAATTAATTATAATAAAAACATTATATCTGCTATTCTAACGAGTAGCAGAACATGACACAAAAGACAATGATTTTCCAGATGTACCGTGTCATTAGTTCATAACTGCCCTATTGTTGGATGAGCCAATAACACTTAATTACTGAGGTTAATTTGGCTTCACTGCAACACAAAAATAAAAAACTATCAGCATCTTGTTCTCACCTGCCAGAGGGGATCTCTCTCCGAGGGGAACAGGCTGAAGTATTTCTGAGCCAGCTGTATAGGTGGCAGAGTCTGCATCTTCAGGTTTGTCCAGGTCTGGACGAACGTCACCAGGCTTTTGAAGGTGTACAGGCCGAGGCGGTCGTTCCCGTAGTTGGACAAATGGGTCATGAAGATGCTGATCTATAAAAAGGGAAATGCATGAGGAGACGTCAAAACTAAACTGTGGGCTGTAGAACAGCGGTTGAAGTTATATTAACAACAATAAAATGAACACTTTAACTGATTATAAGCCACCATGTCATTTTTCTTTAAGTGAAGACAAGGGGCTTATACAGAGGACAACAATAATGATGACAAAGTAGCTGAGATTACATGTTGTACTCAAGGTTGGATTTGAGTTGTATGACACAGAGAATAATAGCAGACTATGCAGAGTGAGTTATTATAAAGAGAGTAATGCATGTAGCATTTTCATTATTTCGTGAGAAAACATGATGAAAAATATGAATATGAATAATCACAGTAGTGTTCAAAGAGAAAACCACACTGCAGACATCAGTGAGTCACCAGCTAGTCATTTTCCTGACACGGATTTCAATTTCAATTTAACATCGCCAGTTAAATTCAAAGAGTGCCATACAAAGGCTGTGCTGTGTGGATGCGTTTGACTCACAGGGTTCAGTAGAACAGTGAGGAAGAGTTCTCCTCCATTGATGAGCTTGTCCAGTTCATTAGGGCTGCCTGGGTAGTCTTTATAGAAGATGGTGTGTGTGAAGAGACCACACGTCTGCCTGGGCAGGACCTGTGATGGAGACGAACAGTCAACCAAACCAGGAAAAAATAAATAATAATAATAATAATCACATACTAAAAAATGCATTCACACAAGTAGACACACAACATCAGTCCTCCAGGGCGGCCGGTACTCCTGGCGAATATCCCACACATTGTTTGCCTTCAATAACATTCATATTATGCAGCTCATCTAGCCAAAGCAAACCTCTAATTCACTCTGAGTTTGTATGGAAATTCATGGAAATGCATTTACAGTTTGGAGTGTCTGGGGAACTGAATATCAATCATCAGTAAGCAGAGCAGACTGTCCATTCAGACCACACTATCTCAAAGACGGGAATAGAGCACTGAGACCACACAGGCCGACAGAATGCCAACACTACAAAGGAGCTGGACTGCGGCTGCACTGTTTCCTATCAGCGCTGAAGGTCAACCCGGGATAGAATGAGATACTTTTTTCTCCTTCTTTTGAACCTCTTGAATGTAATCTATTCAACTTTAATTTCGCATAACTATATTTTCCAGCGCTGAATAGTGCCGTGAAGGAGAAGTGAAGCTTTTTTTTTTTTGGTCCTTGACATTTCGCTGATGGTTGCGTGCAGGCATTTTCAGTGTTGTTGTCAGAGGTGTCAGTCTTCGTTATGCTGGTGAGACCTGCTAGGCAGCAGTAGTCAGACAGGTGTCTTCTGCAAGACGGCTCAACTTCACTACATCATTGTCTCCTACACTGTAAAGGAATATAACAGCCCAGCAACACTAATAAGATGATTGCCTTTCTTTAGGACTCCTGTTGCCTCGGTGATATAAAGTAAACAAAAATAAAGAGCGTCTTCCGAGTCTTTGGGGACAAGAAAAGCAGAGGCGGAGAGGAAAGCCGGATGATAAGGGAACAGCAGGATGGAAAGTGGCTGCTGGCCATGAGAGAAGTGAATAAATACAAAATAACTGGAGGGAATAGAGATAGAGATCATTAATGAATGAAGGATAGCATATGTAAATGGTGGAAGAGGACCCTGAAAGGGATTATTGACTGAAAAGCTAATGGATGCTGAGAATCCGAGTGGAGGCAAAGCCAGAGGACCCAAGATAATGAGGCATTATTGATGCCCGGGTGTACACAAGTGGTCTTACACTAATGCCGCTGTGGATGAAACCTCGCCGGAAGCGGGCAGGCTTTAGGTGTGGGTACTCCTCTGTGCTGGTCACCTTGATGCCCCACACCTTCTTCCAGGCGTCGTACAGCTGCATGTGGACAGGGTAGACACCTGAATGGTGGGGCGCCACTGCATAGCCCATGTTGGTGGGGATCCCGTGCTCCTGGAGGTTGGGAAACAGGAAGGAGAGTTTGGAGACAAAACATGGACATGAAGCAAGTTTAAGATTGCTGGTTTGGATATGTAGGATGAGGTGAGATAGCTGTAATCGTGGTATCAAGTCAACCACATCAGATCAGTCGAGGAACAACTTTCCAGTAATACGAAAACCTCAGGAAACCCCCAAGCTAGTCTCACCTGAGGCTACCTGTGACTCACCATTGCAAATTTCTTGTTTAGCAACATCTGCTCAGCCAGCACAGACTGGTTGTGAAATAGATGAGGCTGCATGTGGCTCCACATGTGAGGGAACCACCAGAACTCCTTCACAAAGGAAAGCAGCAGGTCGTCTCCCAGGTCCTCCTCATCAGATCCTGGAAATCCGACAGAGGCAGAGGTGTGTGGGTGAAGATACAGATGAGGGAGGAGGGAGGGCGGGGGAGAAAAGGGCAAGGGAGGTTTTATAGTAAAACAAGGGGTTATGGGTTGAGAGGAAATGGACGAGATAAAAAATTGGAACCGTGACAGAGCAGGACAAAATGGGGCGGGTGATAAAAAAGGAGACGAAAGTCAAGACAAACATTAGAGTGAGGCAGCAAGATATGCAGAGAAAGAAATACGATCAGGGCATCAAGAAGAAGAAGAGAAGGTAACGTATTACGAATTCAAACTTCACAATCCCAGAAGGGTTATCTACTGCAGCTTGGCGAATGTTCACTTCTCTGCTTGAGATAACGGCGGCAAACGCTCTCTTCACAGGACGAATCTTACCAGCGTGAAAGAATTTCCCTGAGAAGCCCAGATTGAAGGTGAAGTTGGGCACATGGGTGCGCAGCTCCCTCTGCGTCTCCAGCAGGGCCTGAAACAGTGGGAGGAAAAGGAGAGTGAGTCAATCCACAACATGCTCATCATACCCCTGCACAAGTGCATTAATGAAGAAGCGCGAACACCAAGGCGCACACATGCCCACATATATATTTTATTCGGCAAGTTTCTTTCGGTAAACATCCAACATCCACTCCCAGTTGCCTCACTGCTCTCCTTCATTCTGTTTGATATTTTTTGCTCTCCTCTGATTTGGGTGTTTGTTTCATTTGATCTCCACGCTCGATGAGACTCCCAGCACAAACTCTCCCTCACTCTCTCAGATTTCTCCGTCTTGTCATGGTGTGATTTGTTCCTAAAAGCTTGCTGTTGCGTTGCCCGCGAGGAGGCCTTGATGCTTCTACCAAAACTTTTTGTATATCCTGTGCCTCCGAATGTGAGGGGGGTCTGTCCTACTCCGAGGGGACGCAAGTAAGAAGCTTTTCAACATTCTTTCTATGTCCCTGGGCCCCTGAAATATTCATTGCTGTGGAGCTTTTGTGACAGTGTGAGCACTGGGGCCTGTCAGCTTTGAGCGGCCTACTGGGACAAATGCATTCAAAAAGAAAAGAGAAGAAGGAGTTTCTGTATGACTGGCAGAGGGTAGCACATGCCATGTGTGAGACAATATTTTATATTTCAACTAACGGACGGATGGTTGAGAGCTACTGGTTGATGAATACGTGTTTGGATTCAGTTTGTACTGCGATGTCGTTTCGCAAACACAAGTATGCACACAAACACCCACCTTTACATCCGGCACCTTCATGCGGGTGCCCTCTTTGCCTACAAAGATGTCATCTATATCCACCAGGATGTAGCGCTCCAGGGACAGCGACAGCCTCTTCCCAGTCAGAAAGGCCACAGCATCCACAAACACCAGCTTATGCAGCCAGAAGACCAAGTTATTCCCGAACAGGACCCTCTGGATCCCGTCATGGAGCCCCAGGTCCTGCACCACCGACGGGAGCAGGGCAGCATTCTGACCCATTGATGCAACGCTCTCAGCTGATTGGGTCTTGGCCAGCAACACAGGCTCGTATGTAGAGTGGTTGGACTGGAAAACGGTCCAGTCATCTCCAGGGAGAGGACCTGGCAGGGGCTGCCCAGATCTTGTGATAAAGAGCAGGGGGGACTTGGGGTTTACTGAGCAGTCCTTCAGACCCAAGTTGGAGTGGAGGAAGAGGGGGAATCCTTTCAGCTGTGCACTGAGCAGACTGTTTTCATTGGCCTGATCAACACGGAGACAGAGAGACAAATCACAGATTCATCATACACCAGTGAGTGACGACGACGGAAATGTATTGGATATAATTCCCCAATCTCTGCAATCATGTGTGAAATAAGGATTGTCAGGCCTACGAGAATGTGGAAGCATCAGGCAGCTTCTACCTGCTATTCACAATCTGCTCTGATCTGAGGGAGCAGTCAAAATGAATAACCTCCCTGCTGTGTCCTCTCACATTCAAAGTCTGAGGGTTCAGTGATTATTCATTGAAATTTCCCCTCTCAAATGTGTCAGTCTCCAATTCTCTCACATCTCCTGCCATGGATGCATACGTCCTACTTGTCTTTTTGGTTGAGGTTTAATTTAAAATATCACGGCTGTGTGTCTGGGTGTTAGATACAGCATCCCAGATGGGAGTGGACATCACAAGTCCACTTTATGGAGACTCGTGTTTGGCTCTTACAAAACTTTTCTAAGCCAACAACTAAGAATTGATTAATGGTGGTTTTAGTTTATGTATTAAACTCTACATTCATTACAGTCTTGATGGAGTATATTTGGGTTTTGCACTGCTGATCGCATAAAACAAGAAAATTGTCTCTTTCGGCTTCAGAATGTTGTGATGGGTGTTTCACCATTTTTAACAAAATAAAAGAAATAATTAGTCAAGAATCTAGCTAGATTAATTACTATTGAAATCAGAATTCAAAATACATCTGAATGGTGTCTTTGTGTTTATATAAATATGTAACAAAAAGGACCTCTTGGGTTTGGGTCTTTAAAGAACCAGTGTGTAGGATTAAGTGACATCTAGTGGTGAGTTTTCAGATTGCAACCAACTGGAAACCCCTGACCCCAGACCTGACCTGCTCTAAACAGAAAATGAATGGGGCCGACAGAAGGAAAGCAAAAAAACAAATTCTTTGTTTCAGGTGATGTTACACTAACTCAAACATCATGGTGTAGATTATATTCTGTTTCTGTCAGTAGAACTCTGTTAATCCTCCACATTGGATCCTGAAGACGAGTGAAGGATTTCAAAATTTAAACCTGCTCTATAATGGACAACTACTCTATGTTCTTCCTCTCATTTATCTGTCAACACATCGGACACACCGGAAATGACTGAGCATGCAGATATATTTTCATTTCAAAGTGTGCAGCAGTGTGTTCAGGACTTTGGGATGAACGCCCTCGCTCCTCCTCCTCCTCTTCTTCCAGCAGAAGGTAAATCCCACTACGGTTTCCTTACCTTCACCTACACAGCCTTGATTCACACCGCTACACCAACACACATGCCTCCACATCTCATTTATTCCTTCTATGTCTCAGAAATGGTGATTAAAACTATAAGGTTTGAAAACAGGCCTCGGGTGAACAGATTCAGCTGGGGATTACTGACAGAAAGAGGTACAGAGGCTAAGGATTGAGGAGCTACAGGAACTTAAACAAAAGCGAGACAAAGAGAAATAAGAGATAGTGAAGTCAGAGTGAAGGAGGCCAGATTGCAGAATTAAGAAAAACAAGCGATGGATAGATAGAACATGAAAGAAATAGTGTAGAGGGACTGAGTGATATTGAACGAGGCAGATTTTTCCAGCCTTGTGAATCCCATCTCCTTAGAGATGCTGGAGCCAGATGGACAGGGCAGAAGGTGTGAGTGAGAGGAGGGAGGGAGGCACAGGGAGTGTTGGGTTGTCCTAACCTTGAAGAAGCCAATGATGCCCACTCCATATTCCACACAGTATTTGTCCAGCAGCTCTCGGTTCCAGGCGTCCAAGTTAACATACTTGAGAATATTCTCATAAATCACCAGTGTGAAACGACCTCTCTCTTTGTCTGTCAATGTGGGCATGTCCCCTTTACCAGGAGAGATCTCAGTCCGGTACTGGAACCGGCCAGACTCCAATATGGCCACAATCTCTTGACCAAGTTGAGAATACTGACTTTCCACAAACACCAGAACCACAGGATCGGTCCTGGCCCCTCCAGGATCGCCCCCGGGGCCCCCCGAGACGCTGCGCAAAGGCAGCAGTCGGGACGGAGTGACCCTCAGGTCATCTGAGTCGGCCGACGCGCCTTCTGCCCCAGACACACCCCCTCCTGAAGGCTCCAGCTCCCGCTTGACGCCATAGAGAAAGTATGCCGAGATGAAGACGCTGACAGTGCAGAAGAGAAAAAGGAGGAGGAGGGAGGTCTGCAGAGGGAGGAGACGGACCAGCCGACGGACGCGAGTCACACATCCCAGCATCGTCTCGCGCCACACCACTCAACCCCACAGGCCCAGGGGTCAGTCCCTCTTGGTGTGGGTAGAAAACGGCGATCAGGGATTATTCACAACAAAGTCAGTCTCGTTTTTGAGCTAAACACAAAAGGCGTTAAGGTAGCGGCTGCAGCAGCTCCTGGAGAAAGAAATGAGGCGTTCTCATGTTGGTGCTCCCTCATATTGCAGCGCCGCTTATGTCACCATGGCAGAGAAATACGGGGCCTTGGTCCGCTGGTACACACTTAAGCCTCAAAGGGAGGGCTGGCAGGCGGAGTCACTGGTGGAGAAGGATGATGGAGGACTCCATCACATGTCCATCATGTGAACCTGCCAACCATGTCCCAGCTCGTCTTCCAACAGTCCTTTGGATTGGGGAACGATCTCTTGAGGAAAGTAAGGTCATGCAGGTCATCTCAGCAGCAACATTCCCTCAGGATAGAATCTCCTGACCTGAACAAACAGCAAGACAGAAGAACATATTAAAATCCTCGCAGTAGCACTTCCTATAGAACAAACAACATATTGCATTCTCTTTGTTGTGTGGGTTCAGTGGTGTGTGGGAGATGTGTGTATAATCCATTTGCCAACACTCCAAAAGTTCATTCCAAAGTAGTCCTTGTGTTCACCTACACAAAGTGAGAGCTGCCAAACTCCCCCCTACACATGCACCTGGCCCCTGTATGCACTCGTGTGGACACACAAAAGGTCTCTACCCTCGTACAACCTTCAGACAACCAATCTGTAGAATGTGAGCGACAACAAAAAGTTGAAGAGAGACGATTCAGGATGGGGTCCTGTCCCACTGTGTGACGCGACACAAGGGAATCGCTCCATCTCCATCAACCCAGTGTGAAAAGTAAAAGAAGATGATGGAGACTAGTTCGTTAAAAAAACATTTCTCCATTTAAAGCCTTGTTGGAGCAGAGACACACATTATGAAACCCTAGATGCCACATGAGATCAGCATCACAGCCGTCTCAAACCAAAGACAATAAACAGTGACCACCAAACCCATCAGGACAAGAAATTGATTTCAAAATGCCTTTACAGGGTTCATTAGCAACACTTTGAACCGCAGCAGTCTTCCATCCCACAGTATTCAAGTCAATGAAGTATGGATCCTCCACTGCCTGATCGGAGCGAAACTTCACATCATTCCATTATTACCAACAAATCCCATATAGATAAGTATCATTTAGCGTCCTGTATTAGATGAGGGAAGTCAAGCCTGCACCAGTGTCTCCCCGAGGACGGTGTCGTAACAGCTGTGGTGATGGATTCCACAGCTGAAAGAGTTTTTTTGGAGCCCTTACAAATCTTCAATATTTCTGCAAGCACCAGTTGGGGGGCTGGAGGCTCGTACAAATGAAGTACATTCAAATATATTCGAATTATGACGTCTCCTGGAGGGAATCCTAACCAAATAAAATGCAGCGTTAATATATCTCTGAGGGAGTCTGTCAGTGGGATATGAAGCGTCTGTAGTGCAAAATAATATAACGGAAGTTTCTAAACAGAGATGTCGTCCTCCTCTCTGCTGCTCTAACTTCAAATTAAAAAAAGAGATAACCCCTCCCCTGCAAGTATCGTGTTTGTGCACATAAAGGGTGCATAGTACAGAGTGTCCCTTCAAAGTAAACAAGGTTAACTTCCTGGCAGCAGCTCTGCCCTCTCTAGCCTTCAAACTAAGCTGAACCGGATGCCCATATCTCCCCTCAAGTGCAACGACAGAAATTACAGTTCTGAGTCGTGTCCAAATCGTCTCCTCGCAGGGAGGCAGAGTTTAATGTAAAGAGAGGCCGTGAAAGAAACGGTGGGCGTTCAGAGAATGTATCCCGGCGAAGCAGGCAAAAGCCAGCAGCCATGGTCGCTTAAAGATGCACCTCATACCTTGTTTGTTCATTCCTGAAGGAGCCAGGGTCCGTGCCACGGCATATTAAAGTATGATTAGTCACAGGAAGTGACTGCTACTGGGAACAGTGAGACAGAAGGGAAGACAGGGGAGATATCATTTAATAACGCCGGGGCTTTAGAGGTTTTCCGGGCCCCTTCGACAAAGGATTGTTCTCCCTCAACCTTCAATTAGAAATTCCTGAACGAATCCTACGAATCAACATCAGGTGAATATCTTAAAGGCTAACAATGAAAGGAATGTCTGCAGCGGCTCGTCAGCTGCTGCTAATGATTGTTGATTCCGGGAGTTTCTTGATAACAGAGCAGATTTGAACTCTAACACCAATGTACAATTGGGACTTTCAGTAGCTTTGAACAACACAATCTCTCTTTAAAGGACGGTGTCATGCCATGTTCTAACTCTGAAGTTCAGTATTTGGTTAATTAGTTAGTTAATATAGAAGTGACATGATTGACAGTTGTTCCAAGTTTCGGTAGTCGCAGTCATTCAAAGCCTGTGTGGGAATTGTGCACACGCAGGCCGAGAGGAGATGTGATTGCAGCTGTTCATAACAATGAATGTTGTTCTGCAGTAAACTAATTGATACAACTCAGTTGGGTGGAACCTCAACACCACGGCTCCATTTCCTGATTACTACAGCGCCGACTCCGGGTTCCAAACGACGTCACCAGCTCAGCCCGGCAGCACCCAGCAGCTGGGAGATTTTGGCTTCATTTCCATACAGTGGGAGGCGGCGGAGGCGTACGGCCCATGTATGCGGTCGTTGGTAGAAAGTTAGCTGGGTCAGAGCCGGAGATCTGCTGATGTTATGTGTGAGTGCCAAGATGCTTTATATAATCAACATTTATATCAGACTCGTGAGCTGATTCCCAGCACTCCTGTCTGAATCACAGTAAAGGAAACAAGGCTCTCTGGTTCCATTATCTATTAGTCATTAGGGTTTGTCTAACAGTCACATAACAAATGTTTAATATATAAAAAGGGATCAGGGTGGAAAAACTGGGACCGGACATTTTCCTTTGAAGAGAGACTTCATCAACCGATCATCACAATCGCCAGCAATTAAGAGATTTGTTTGATGCTCAGCGCCACCAGAAGATAAAGTCACAGCATCTTTTCAGTGAGCACTTATGAGCAGGAAGTAAGAAACAAAATGAAAAAGTGATCTGTTTGGATAATCACCGGGCCAATAACCGCAGGGAGACGACATTCTGCCACCGCACTGTTGACACAAGATAAACAGAGTCGGGGCACAGAAAACCTCACTTCTTGCCCAATTCACAGCGGTGATGTCCGCCTCCCAATGTTGACCTTCAGACTGTGAAACGGAGAGCTACAACTGAATGAAAGAAAAGAGTGAAAGAAGTGAATGAGGGCCTGACACAAGGAAATAAAGGGAAAGTCTCAAGGCCTCGAGTGTGAAGCTGCAACAGTGAGATCAGGCCAGCTAAATAAAGAGTACACATGATTCAGATTCAGATTCAGATTCCTTTATTTGCCAATGCGTAAAACACAGAGGAATTTGTTGCGGCAATACATGTGTGTGTTTGAATCTTTTTTTTCACAAGTAACATAAATAGACAACACCAACACAAAACAACACAGTGCAA
>CAAKHC010010550.1:65333-132377 GCA_901007825.1 Macroramphosus scolopax
ACATACCTTCTGAGGGAAGTATAACACGTCGAAAACTTCAAGGCTCGCCTCAAAACATAGAGCGACCAACGACTTTTAGCTGCATACATTTATTCATGGTGAAACGTGACGGTGACGGGAGGCACCGAGGTCATGTTTGAATCCGTCTCTAGAACTTCTAATTCCCTTTAATTGGAGGCCGTGTATTTGCCAGTGCAACGATCAAACAGGTACCGCAGTTTCCGATTGCTTTGGACACGCAAATAGTACTCGCACACGCACGCCCACAACAATTTAAGAACAATAACATCTATTAGATGAGCGCTGAACTGACAGCGACGATGTTTTTTCGAGCGCCCTTTTTACAGTCCCAGACGCACGACCGCTGCTCAGCGAGCGGGCTCCTTTGTTCGGTAATTGATTGGCCTCCCCTGCTAGGCCTCAGTAACTAGGTTACACAGATCCATGCAAAAACCAGGATTGGCCCTCACGGTGAAAGGCGGAGGATGGATGACTACAGAGCATGAATCCCGAGTGTTAATATAACTAATGATCTAACTAATGGAGTGAGTGTGTACGACAGTAACTTTATTGAAATCCCCCTCATCTAATTAGAGCTGATGGGAGCGAGGAGGGACTGGAGAAAAAGGTTGGGTTCCATTATGCAGGGATGATGTCAGTATTGTATCAACTGAATGGGAGTGAGAGCGGGAAGGTGACATGTTGGCTGTGAGAGACGGCGCGAGGTTCGTTCGCCAGATGTCACAGAAGGATTTCTCTCACAGTCATACTGACGAAAATGTGTAATGCGCTCGCCGTCACCTCTCTCTAGAGTTTGCTAAACGGCGGGAGCTTTTAGTTCCAGGCTACTTGATAAAACTAAACCCACTTCCACAGAAAGATTCCCACTGCGGCTGTAAAAATGGCCACACCATTATGACACTTGATTGTTTGTACAGAACCAAACAAAAACCGGCGTAATGCCGCCCCGGCGTGTAATTGTAGATAGCACGACGTCGTTCTATAAGTGTCGTGTCCGGAGTTAGCTGTTCCACCGCTCAGGCGCTCCCTTTTACACATCGATGCTGGCTTAATGGAAGAACATTATATCTATGTGCAATTTATACATAACGGCGAGGGGCATTAAAAGGTGTAATATCCCCTCTGGGAACATGCTGTGCAGAAGGGGCTTAAGTGCCTGAAACAAGGGGAGCAGCTCAACAGAAACACAATGTACCGACTTTTGTGGAAGGTGAGAGCAGTCAGTGTAGCTACTCTTTCATGCATTATTAGAAATCTTAACTTGTATCTCTGTGAAATAGAGTCAGGAAGGAGGAGTCCAGGTCGAACTGTCCTTAAAAGCTATTAAAAAATCACAACAGTATAACTTAGCTGTGTGTCTTCAAATTATTTTTCTTCCTTAAAAAATTGAATTGTCGTGCTGTGTGTGTTTGTGTAGCATGAATTTCATTACCGCCCCTTGTGGGAAAGTGTTGGGGACTCCAGGGAGCTCATCACTGGTTGATTATGCCCAGTGTGTTTTGCTAATTTATTTTTGGGCTGAAAAAAAAAAAACAAGCTTGAAGCAGTGGAAAGAAAACGAGCAGCATGTCTTCAGCAGTAAAAGTGGGCTGACAAACCAACATAACCGAAAGCACCAAACCAGACGAGGGCTGAAACGATTCTCCGATAACGACATCACTAAAAATAAAGCTTCCTGTCGAGTCATGTGACTGCTCGGTGGTCACTGTTGATGTGTCGCAGAACAAGCTCACGCACTGGATACGTGGGATGTTTTGGATGGCTCGGATTGCAACCTGAACAATTGCAACGTGACAAAGACAAAGACAAAGACAGAGGAGATGGTGAGAGGGTAGACGCAGGCCAGCCGGCAGTTGCAGCCCTAAACCAGACGCACACAAGAAACTACAGACGAACTGTTTGAAAGGAAGAAAATGTATTTTTGCAGTGGAGTTGAAGATATTAAAAATACAAAAAGATTTATTTTTCCAATAAGCAATGCATTCTCCATTCTCGTAGTTAAATAGAATTGCCTGTGAAGAGGACCACCGTGACTATAAAGTCAGGCTTAAAGGCGCATTAAAAGACTCTGCAAAGAGTTATACGAGTAGGCCGGCATTATAACTTCTCCAATAACAGAGACGGAGCCATGCTGTGCCCGCCCCGTCTGCACGGGGCACAACAGCTGAACCAACGGTGGATGTGTGTGCATCTGCCCTGCATACTTCAGAGGATAAAGGTTTCCAACATAGACGATGTCCCTCAGGTGACAGGAGTTAGCGCCCTTCACTGAGAGAGATGGACATACTAAATCAGACACTATCAGTGTGATGATGATTGATGATGATGATGATGATGGGCCCTGTGTGTGCAAATGTTGGTCAATATGAGAGAAGAGGACTGTATGTCATTGGCAATTGGTCCAATTCCAAAACAAAATCAAACAAGGCTTCAGGCAGCCTTTGGAAAAAAAGAAAAAAAAAGTTATTAGAGCATGACTCTGCAAAAAATTTTGCTGGCATAGTAATTCTCACCCCAAGTCGAGTAAGATGGCTCGCAACATGATCTCAATATATTATTTGATCCTCCCAGCCCGAAGTTACGCAGTCAGCCTGCATTACCAGCCCCGTCGAGGCTCGAGGCTCGAGGCCCCGGTGGCAGAGCAGTTGACCACTCCTCACAAGACGTGACACCCAGGTCACTTGAGGACCGCGCTGTGCAGATTAGGTTAATATTACTGTCACCGGCAGCCAGAGGGAGAGGAAAAGCAAAAGAGTTGTAGAAATACGACAAAAGAAATCCAATCACATCTATGCTTTACACTTCAAAATACCTCCCATGCAAACTCCTTCTGAAAGCCTCTGTACCGGCGTCGTCTTTCAAGCCTTTATCATTAATTCATTCCCTCAGATTTTCAATCAGCGAGGCTTGAAGCTTTGTCTTTTGTCTAATTGTGAGCCAGTGGCCTGAAGCCATAATCAGTCCAACTTACTAACAACTTTCCTGAGGGGGGAAAAGCAAGTCAAAAACATTTAATGGGTTCTTTCTTGGCCCACGCTGCAACCCCCTCCGACGAGAACGCCGAAAACCGTCTGTGTCGTTTTTGCATAATCCAAACAGACGGACGGCAGGAACACAACCTCCAGAGCTGAGGTAGGAAACAAACTATTAGGAGAATGTGAAGAAAGAAAAGTTTTGAAGACTATGCATTATGTGGCAGAGATATCCGTTACACCCAAGAGGTGATAGTAAGCCACGGTAATATGAAGGCTTAAGAAAAATGGACTTCGGACCTGCTGATATTCTCCTGAAGGGGTGCAGCAGTGGTGAAACCCACGTGACAGATACAGGAAACGGCTCTCCAGTGGGTTGTCTCGTCCATAATCTGGTCCCAAATGGTTGGTTTTGATTGTGGAGGAGCAATTTGACAGTGTCACACACGGCATCCAAAGACGATGCCCTGTATTCAAGGCATGTCTCAGAGGAGACATCCAGTACTCAGTCAATCACACAAAAAAAGCCTACAGAAGGGGAAGAGCCCATCTTTCTTTGCATCACTACCTACTCCCCTCGCACATTGAAGTGTACTCAGGGCTAATTAGCTGTGTCGTATCTCCTGATGACTGCCATTTCCCCTCACCGGGAAGATTAACCACCACAACGCTAATATCAGCCTCCACATTAACACAATTAGGTGAAGAGTGAAGTGTGCGGCATGTTGTCACATCTCCTGAGCTTCATTAGGGCGCGCAGAAGACAACTCGACGACAGACGAGGCGCTGCGTCTGCAGGTCGGGGAGGCGCTGAGCAGGTGTACTTAGCAAATCAAGACTGCCGCCATGGGATGTTGTTAGAACTTGTTCTAGACAATGTGGCCCGGTTTATTGTTCTGAGGTTGTAAAAAGAGCTCAAAGGCCACTTTGAGTGCAGTTCTCACTGGGCTCATCCTGCTGATTAGTAAGTAAAGAGCATCAGGAAGAACTATAAATATGACAATTAGTTGCTTCTATTCTTGTGCCAAAATTTGAATATTGTCTCTTCTTGATCTGAATAACTCAGCTACTATTTAATTTATTAATATATGATTTTTTGTTATATGATGCTTCTTAGGCAGAGATTGTTTTTTTAGTTAATCAATACTCTATCTCTTGGTGACATTTACAGAGCTTTATGGGCCCCCGGGACAGAGAAGACCATGCATATTGTGTGTATATACACACACACATATATATATTGTGTGTATATATATATATGTCAACAATCGGTCTATGCCAAGCTGCCTCTGGGGACCGAAACTCAAGACAGTCAGGACAGCCTGTTGAAGGCAGTCCAATTGTTTCCAGATGCTCTGTTGCACATTTGGCCAGGATGTGTCATTCTTGCAGACAAATATCAGGGCGTCCCCACCCAATGCATCCTTACTGAGCAAGTGAACTATCTGGACCTTTGGGTGCGGTTGTCATCCACTCCACGAGAAATATTTGAACAAGTACCGGGGAGCGTTTTATGGAAAGACACAACAATGCTCACAAACACAATCTGAGAAGAAGAATATTCCCCGCAGTCCATAGGCTGTTTAATAAACAGCATGTTTACGCCAAACTGCAGAAGAACATCGAGTATTTGTCGTTGCAAGGATGCTTTTTTTGGCAGGTTTATTTTCAATATCACACATGAGGCGAGGAGAGAATATCCGAGGAACAACAGGAACTTAAGCGACATGATATCATTTGAAACATGACAAGTAAATACTACGTATGTCTCTTATAGCAGGACCCATCATTCACTCATATCAGCTCTGCACAATTAATCCAAATATATTCAAAAATCGCAATTTGGCCAAGTGTAAGATCTAAATCAGAGGAGATGGAATTTCTGATGAAGGTAAAACGGATCACAACCTGCCATTTACAATCAAGGCATTGTGGTGCTACAGAGACGCCCCCTGGATACAAATCATATTCTCCGGACCTGAGGGGGCATCTATCATCTCTCAAACATAATCAAAATGGTTTTATTTTGGTCAGTGTGAACCGAAGAGAGTCGCATCAATAAAACTGATTAATACTGAAGTAAAACCTGCTTTGACTCATCAATTATAAAGAGATGAACAGATTTCACTAGACAGCAGATAAACATCACCAATTAATAACTGCTGATGTCATCAAGGTTTTTAATAAATATTGCAATTCTGTTTGAAGTATGATTTTTTTTTCATAGTAAAAATGCTAAATACTTCTTTTTGTCACATTTTATTATTGAACGTCTTTCAGCTGAGGACTGTTGAGTGTAATGTTGAAGTAATCCAGTCATAAGTGGGACATCACACATCATATTGAGCTCTGGGGATTTGAGATTTGCCTATTTAGTCATCACATTTTATAGACGAACATCTAATCAATTGATTGTGAAAAGTATCTGCAGATTAATGACTTGTCAGATTAGAAGTCAGATAGCAACTTTTATTATTGTTATTGTTAAATGTTTCAGCAGCGATGCTCTGCTCTATTATTGAAACACATCATCCACCTATAACCAGTGTTTTCTGCTGCCTTCTTTGTTTTTCGGTGACAGAAACAGAGCCCACAGCGACTATAAAGTCCTGCCATGTGTGAGGATGTTGACAGGAACACCCAGATCTGCCTTCAAATGCTGCTGCATCCTTATGAGGTTTCTATTCAGGTCCTCCGACCACAGAAAGTTTCTCTACCCTGGAAAAAAAGAGCTTTTCACTGCCTGAACGACACGCCAGGATGGGAAAGACGGAGATACACTTGTGATCGGATCAGCTGTCAACTCACATTAGAACACACAGCAGATATTTACAGCTTTTTGGAAACAACTGTAAGCTCCCGGCGGACTGTCAGGCAGGCAAGCAAGGTAAATAACATGCTTACTACCATCTCTCGCCCCCACGCTAACCAGGTCTGTCAATCACATGAGTCATGTTTGTTGCTCTGATTCAGATGTGGATGAAAGCAGGCGTCGCAACGGATGGTACGACAGCCCAGGCGAGCACACGAGCAACAAATAGAACAATTTACCACACAAGACAACGGAGAGAGTTTAGGAAACACAAAAAAACACAACAAATGCTAAATTAAGCGTTTTTTTCCTCCCTCAAAAGAACTTCAGCAGATCATTTAGTGATAGCTCGAGCAGCAAGGGCTCAAATATATAACAGAAGATAAAAGAAATAAGAAATGTGCCGCTGAACTGAGGCGCATGCAACAGAGCAGAGATGAAAACACGCACAAAAAAAAAAGGGGAAAACAAGAGAGATGGAACAGAGGAAATCCAACAAAAGACAACAGAACATAGTCGGAACACAGTGGAGCCAAGCACAGCGCACCAGAACAGGCTGTAATTGTGTTGTGCGGGACTGACCCCAGCACATCCCAGCAGGCATTGCATGATGAATGGGCCTGGCGATGACTGCATCCCACATCCCTCCTCCTCCACCTCCTCCTCCTCCTCCTCACATGCTCTTTTCTCTCCTTCTCTTCCCTGTCGCCACTATTAGCCCTCCTTCTGTCCCTCCCTTCACCAAAACCACACTCTATTCAGCTGCTGCCATCCCACATGATTAATTTGCATTCAGTGCACTTAGTCCTTGTATTGTACTCTTGACACAATGACATATTACAGTGCACAGCTCACCTATTAAACATATAGTCTCGCTTTAGGGTTGATGCTTCTTTTTTCTTGCAAGATGGTTGCGATTGAGTACAAACGCAGCAGGCGTGAGGGTACAGCTTGATCGGTTGGGAGCAGCGGCAGAGACACACAAGTCACAGCGGAATCATTAGGGGAACAGTTAGATAACCTCGATTAATGATTCACTAGACCCAAACTAATAAACTGGGTCAGATTGTGTTAGCAGTGGTAGAGAGGGACCTTCAGGTTAGGCTCCGTGCAGAAGGACTAGCAGCTGCGAGACGAGGCGAGAGCGGGGAAAAGAAAATTAAAGAGCAATAAAAAAAACGAAAGAGGTGTTGGTGTTACTACACTATGGACCCTGAGGAAAGAGATTGTAATGCATTGGAAATGGGCTTTTTCCAGCCGCTTTCTTGCTCCTGTTCTCCTTCCACCGTTCCGACGTCTAAGGGGAGCAAAAGAGGGAGACCAAATTTAATTTGCTACACCGTCTCTCGCTATCAACCCTTCGTGCCTCGGGGGCAAAGAAATGGATTCTGAAATTTAAAAGGATGAGAGAAATAAAGAAATAAATCAGGGCACTCAGGAGAAGGCGTCAGAGACAATAGCACAGAGGGTGGCAGAGAGAAATGAGAACAGAGTTTGTGGGGAGTGGCGGAGGAGGTGGGGGGGGGCAGACAAGACAGGAAGCTTGGAGCATGTTATGTGGCCCAGATATCAACTGTATGGTTATCACCAACCGGCTCAGAGGCCCGGCCATCTGGAGAGGCCACAGGGTTACTCAAACAACCAGATCGGGGCGGTGATAGCAGCCGCTGCTGACGGTACAACGTCCAAACATGGAGGTGGATGACGGGTTAACAGCCCATTACCTCACCCTGCTGCACTCCCCCGGGGGACGGAGGACGGGGTTCTGGTGGCAAAGCACACCTTTGGGCTGTTACTCAACAAAGGGGAGCTGACATCACCGCAGAGAATGAGCCTGTGTGCGGGAGGCGTGGTGGAGCCTGGAAGGACTGTGGACTATGTGGGAGTCACATTACACCCCTCCAGCTCTTCTCTACCTGTCACATAAGCACTTTGAGGACTCAACAGTAAAGCCAGAGCCTTGACAACTTCAAACGTCTGCTTTGCTGGGGTAGATCACAGGCAACAGAGGGATAAAGGGAAGAATAGAGGGCGAAAGAGGAATCTGAAAAGCACCGCGCTTGTGCCTCCACATTGTGTTGTGGGGTGTCTTGAATTTCATTATCAGATTTCTTTCTCAAATTCATCCCCTGCTTAGTCCCACAGTAGAAGGAGAAAAGGGGGAGGGGGTCCATCTCGGGCCATTGAGAGCCAATGAGCTCTGGTCAAGCTGCAGCAACAGAAAACAAACACAGACCTCTGGCCAGGCACATACAGCGCAGCCCAGACACCTGTGTCCCATTCACCAAACATGTCCGGCCACTTAACACTGCACAGCGGGGGGAGGGCGTTGTTTGTGTTTGCTGGCTTGCACACCCCACTATGGTTTTGCTTCTTTTCCCCAAATATATTCCAATCCTCTTTGTGAGGACCAAATGCCTGCAGCTGTAGCACATCCCACTGAGAGCAACCAGCCGTTACTCCACCTGACCATCATGAGTGACCCTGTTCACAGCTGAAGCGCCTGAATAAAACTGGTCAGAACCCGGCCAAACAAAGCTCAGTCATCCTGAAGTCATTTGCAGTCTCCTGCAGTCCTCTTGTCTAGGTGCCACGGCGACGTCTGTCTTGACCTCCAGGTTGCCAAAACCTGTCCTTCGCAGACAGGGACAGACACACGCTCACACCCGCCTCGCTCTACCACCCAGGATGGATGAGAGACAGCAGGATGGGCAGACGTGGCGCTGCTCGGATCAGTGGAGGGGTACACTTGGGGCTGCCAGCAGCTAAACCTTGGGTCTGCACCATTACAATACTTTCCACCTCAGAGAGTCAGAATGGAGAGGAGGTATGCCATCAGCTGTGGTCAGTTTGTTACAGTGGACTCTAAATGACTCAATACAATCCAATGAATTGAAATGTGGATGACCGACGACCCTTGGAATACACTCAGTTTACTCCGTGGATAGTGTGGTCGAGGTGTTTAAATGCGGCTGAGGCCGTTCACATGCCACAATGCTTTGTTTGCAGTGAAGCCAAATGCACTCACAGATGGGAGCCAACTGGACAACAGATGACTTGCTGTGGTGTGGCGGCTTGGTGTGCTGCGGGGCTAAGACACAGGGGGAGGGAAGAAAAGGGGTGGGGGACACCGGGCACCAAATGCCCGGATAAAGTTTAATAAGTCCCGCTGACCTGGTGCGATCCCATGATGCTCTGACCTGACCTGGCCTACTCTCAAGCACGAGGACGCTGAACAAAGAGACTCACAGGCACACCCAGTTTGTTCTGGCAGCCGGTAGCCTCCATTATCATAGACTAAAATATAAACCTCTAAATGACCTTGTTTGCTCTTGATTTTCCTTACAGTGTCACTGCCAATCATGACCGAGCTGTAAACACAAACTATGGTTAGTATAAAGCGGAGCGCGATCTTCCAGTAAACACGGTCCGTCAGTGAAATCAGGTCACAGCTGTGATCTTGTTCAAGCATCAGGAACGAACAAGTTCAAGCAAAGGGTTGCTTAGGGAGATATGGACTTTGGAATCACAATGTAGTGCAGCGCCACAACAAACTACATCCTCCAAAAATGATCAGAATGCTGAAAACACACTCCAGATTTGAATGTTAGGATAATGAAGGGATTAGTTACAGCAGCATATATTTAATGAGAAGTGGCTGTTTATTTCTATCAAAGACAGTCAGCTACCAGAACCCAAAGAAAGACTATTTATTGTTTGATAAACGAACATGGCCTCAAAATATTGCATTGCAGTTTTGGTTAAATCTGAATGTCTCCAACATGGTGCCAAAAAAACTGCCATTAAAAGACGCAGAGACTAAGCTGAAGGAATAAAACTATGCTTCGGTCATTTCTGGTCATCTTCTGTCCTCTTGTCTGCTCTCTGTGTCAGAGAGACGGGGCTCAACTCCACACACACACACACACACACACACACACACACACACACACACACACACACACACACACTCACAGGCTGCTGAGCGACAGGTGAAGGGAAGATAACATGAAGGAAAATGGACGTGGCTTCAAAGTCTTATTCTGCAGCTTTGGTGTGGGAACATTCTGGGTTTTGAATTAGACGAGAGCACATTGATGTGAACGAGCCGGTATATCGACTACGATTACAAACCGCAGCAAAGAAGAGCAGCAAAACAAAGCAGTAACCATCTAATCCGTTTTAATGTGCAAGAAACATGCAAGGAGAGGGGATTTGGTTTTATTTACTATAATAATGTTTATTTCAGAATATACTTAAAAATGTAACGTTTATTTATCTGTGTTATAATGGTATTATATTATACATACATATATATATATATATATATATATATATACATATATATATTATACATAAGAGTCAGTTATTGTGATGAGCCTAGATATTATATTTTAATGATTGTAAATATTTTGCGTAATAGATATTGAATGGGCATGATAGAAAAAAATAGTTTAAATATATGATATATTTAATGTGATTAAAGTAACTGTCATTTTGTTAAATACTTCTTTCTGATGTTTCAAAATATTCCCTTTTATATCACGCAAAGAAATAATAAAGATCGTTTCACTCACGTTTGTCTTTAATACTTCTCAATGACAGACATGCGAACAGCCAACATTTTCCATTTCAGCAAGTTGTTCTTGTATTTAAAACAACATTGTATATAACTCGTGGCACGCTCGACTGTGGGGCGTGCAGACACACCACTTCTTCAGCAGGCGAGAGAGTGTGTGTGTGGTATCTGTGGTGCCGCCAGACCCGGCCGAGGCTACTAGACAACTGGATAAACATACATACCCCCCCCCCCCCTCCTTTCCACCTGTCTAACCTCGCTCTCATTAGTGCACCAATAGGTCTTATGATGTAAGGAAAACACGCAACACGAAATATATTTCATAAAATATATATACACCTTTACAACACACGCTGGCATGAAATAGCCCAAACAGATTTGCTGTTTTTCAGACCACTACACGTCTCACTGCAACACCTCTCTAACTCAGAAAAATCCTTCAGAATGGCCAAAAAGAGAAAAGAAAAAAAAAACTAATCATATCCGATGACTGATAGCACTTATGATGAGGACAAGGTTAGAATATCCTGCAGTGAAGTGGCGCGTTCCCATTACTGCGTCTCTCCATCTCTGAAAATGGCTTCATTAACAGGACAGTGGCGAGCGCTCCCCTGCCCAGTGTATAAACGGGTTGCACCCCAAGAGTTTACCGCAATGACCGACCGAGCTGAAGTCCATTAATAACACACAGCTTGTTTTTTCACCGCTAAATAAAACACATATATTTTCCATGTCTGCATTAAGGTTCATAAAATATGAAATATGTATATCTCATATGAAAAAAAATAGATAGTAATTATTTTTGACAGCTCTTAAAACCTGAGTCATGGTTTAAGTATGAATAGTAATTTTCACATTTCACTTTCACTCCAAAAAAATAAAATTATTATCGCTGGGATCTGCATTGAACAAGCACGTTCCCCTCACATCTGGAGAACATCATTTGTACGCCACAGAACCACAATGCACATTTATAAAAAAGGTACGTTTAAAAACATTTTACCTTCATCAAAAAATTGCAGCTCCTCAGATTTGGATATTGCATCTAATCATATTGCTATTTCCAAAATAATAAGATTAATGGTACTGCCCTTGTCTGCAGTGTGAGCAGCAGGGGAAAACACCCTTCTGGTGTTGAAATCTTCACTCGCAGTAATATTTAACTCGGATTAGGTTGCTTGCTGATATCGTACCATCACAGGTGTTGATCTGGAACATAGTTCCCAGATACTCCTTGACCCAGAAAACAGACTCACGCCATTCTTGGTCAAGAAAGTACTAAATCAACATCGTCGCGTTTAATCGCCACTACAAGCTTAAATTAATATATGATGGAGAATATTTACTGCAGACAGCTGAGGGTTCTCCAGCTGGGCCATTCTGGATCAAGAAATGTCATCTCCATTCCTAAACCGATGTTTGTATCTAAACAGAGGCAATGGGGTGAGGGTGAGTTAAGAAGGAGAGATATAAAGAAAAAACTGTCCAATAAATCCACATCTCAGATAACCTGCACAGCTTTTCTGGCATATTTCCCAATCCCTCAAGCTACCAGAGCTGGATCTGTCTCGGCCGATGACATAGCTCTTACTTTCCCAGCGCTTACGCTCCAATCATGTGTCATCTGATGAAACGCGACACCCTTGTCACCATTATTCGTCTGGATACGGGAGCCTCTGGAATGTATCAGATTCCTGCCTCAGGGGGTAGGCACCTTGGAAAAATGGTCCTACCTCCACCAGCTAGCCTCTCCCAATTCCCTTCTTCCCCCTCTCTCTCTGTCTTTTCTTTCAGCAGAATTCCACCAGAGGCCTGTTGGATTTACATCGCCCATCCGACATATGCTCACATTATTGACACACAATAGAAGAACATGTGAGCGGCAGTATGGAGTTTCAGGGGTTATTTTCCTGATCAACTAGTCAAACTCTACAATCAACCCCACCTTTTGCCCAACCTCTGCTCATGCTGCATCAAAATCCAAAACTGTTATTCTCCAGTGCAACAATGTTAAAACCACTGCGAACCAATCAAACCTTGCATCTCTAGAGAGCAATAGCTCTGCTGTGCAGTACTCAGGCCTTTAGTATTGAGTATCTGTGAGTCACTGGCCTGCGTAATTCAGTCTAGGGAATTATGACAGTGGAAAATCATTTCCCTGGGCCGGGATAGGAGGCCATGGCTAATCGTTCAGTAATCTGATCTGCCTGCATACTGTAGCATTGGCTAGCCTAGCCAGCCAATCACACATGTGGACACCCTCGGTGCCTGCCAACTAACTGATGGAGGCTTGCACTATTCAAAACCAACTATCCAGGTTTTCCTGAGGATTACAGATGCTATCGGATCATTTGCTAATACTTAGTTGTGTTGTGCCGTTTGAAATGTATTTACTCCAATACCACTCGTGATAGCACCGCCTAAGCCAAAAAAAGCCTCAGCTACATTCCAGGCAGCCAAAGGCACTTCAATGCAAACGACTTTACAGGCTACAATAGTACAATCTGCCTCCTGCTTTCTGGCATATTAATCCAGAAGCTTGACATAGTGAGGAGACATCTGAGTTTGTCTGTCAAACAGCAGGCTATTTTAAGTGTATTTCCGATGGTAGATTCCAGAACCTCGTGAAGGCGGTGGTGTAGTAGTATATGAAAAAGCACCATAGGGAGCAGTGCTGCGTTACAAAGCTGTGTTTATACCCAATGTAGAGGGTTGAGGGGCTCAAGTATTGGAAAGATGCCTGGTTTCAGTCCCATTCTAAAGAGAGGGCTGCCCCCCACACACACCAAGTGGGCACTGACATCGAAGAATACAAGAGCTGGCATGTTATTGGGCACAGCCACCTTCACCTTGTGGAGCATTATACGTGACCGTGCTGCGATTACATTCATTCTCTCTTGCGGGCAGATTTAAATAGCAATAAAAAAGTCAAATCTATGGTTGACAGCAAGCATCGTTCTCTTTGCCGCAGCCCATTCAAAAATAAAATCTAAAATGACAAATTGTCTCTAATCATGTCTCGTTCTGATAAGCGCCCAAACACTGTTTGGCTGACACCATTTGATCTGTCGTATACAGTCACGCCTTCAGCATGTTATCAACCTCTCTGTGTAGGCATTGTAACGGAGTCGCAGCATTTCAGAGGCATATCTAAGTAAGAGATGCTGATATCCGATCAAATGGCTGTGGCAGCAGTGGCAGCCTTCATCAGCTGAAAGCACTAGATCACAGTGTGTTTGGCAGCCAGTGGGAGCAGTCAGATGGAGGGTTAGAACAACCAGACGAACAGTTGGCACAGATAAATAGAAAACAACCTAAGATTCGGCTCTCCACAAATTTGTCAAATAAATGACAGCCACCACAGCCTTTTATAATCTAATTTGCAAATGAAATAAGCCCTACTTTTTCTTTTTTTTTTTTTTAAATGCTGGGTGGAATATGTGATAAAAGAACACATGGCGTGGGAATAGCAAAAATGTGAGGCTTTGGACAAATAAATCCCATGATACATAAAACCAATAGGACAGCTCTATTCTGCTACAAGAATGCCTTCTGCAGCTGAGGCGAAATGCAGGGAAAGTCCTTCTGACTTTGGCAAATACATTCTGAGCGTGAGTCATTCTCCTTCAGTAATCTCTTCCTCACATAGGTGCACGCTCGCACACCCCAAGGCAACAGATTTCAGGCAGGTCTGGACTGCCCCTTTTGCAACAGAGCTGAGTCAAATGTTTATAATACTTAAAAATACAGCTACTCCGGTAGGGAGAGACTTTTACTCCACCTTTCACCTCAAAGCATGCTGATACAGAGAAGACAAGGCATTGTGGTAGACTAGATACATGTGTGTTTTTAGTCATCCAATCTGTCCTACTTTCTCGTTATTTGGAGAATGGCAGTGCAAAGTCACTATTGCCTTAGTTTGTTTTCCCACGACACCGTTCAGCTATGTTCCAATCCTAGTAATAATCAGGCTGCAGATGACTCCTACGACTAACTACATAACAGTCTAATGCATCCTCAGTCATACCCGACCCTGCTGATTATTAAGTTCCCATTAGAAGTGAGGAACTGAAATGGTTGCATTCCCATGCTGATCTTTTGTGCACCTTTGTCATGTGCAGTGCTGTTAGATGAGGTGGCAGGGAGTCGTGTCGACCTTTAATATGTTTTGCACATAAAAATCGTTCGGCCTTTTCAAGTCCTTCGTTTGCAAAAGACACGTCGGGATGTAACATTTGTAGGTCACGTTGTTGCCAAATGATGGAGGCTAACTTATCGAGAGCATTGGATAATGCTGTGTAAAGTTAATAAGTTGTCGCTGGCTGCAGTAACAGTTACGGGAAGCGTCTGGATAAAGGAATTCCGATATGAAATCACAGACAGAGCAGCTCTATCCGGAGCTCAAACTTCGACCCGCTTTAACAATAACGCTGGCCTTCTTTCTCCGCTGCCTAGCGGAAAGCTGCGCAGAGAGCAAACCAAAGCTGCGGGGCTTCGTGGATCCAACCAGGGGGAGTTTACCAGGCCGAAAGCTGGCCTCATTCTCCGTCTGCGCCAGACAACTAGCCTGGCCTGGGAGAGCGAGCGGCGGGGCTTTCATTCGTCCGCCAAACATGTGCGAAAACACCGCGACCAGACTACGCTGCGTCGATGTACTCACCGTCTCTAGATGAATTCGGGACGACTCGGGTTGTCTGGAAGGAATGCGGGATTGAGGCACGCCGGTCGCATGTTGTTGTGTCGGTTTGCTGTGTCGACCGCCGTGATGTGGAAGCAGCACAGCGGACTCGGCTGGGAGAAGTCGGGAAATCTGAGAATGCCCCTCTCTTTCTGCAGCTCGGTGCACCGTTAGTGGCCCATAACTGTCGATAGGAGGCGCCAGCGCTGCACATTTTTGTCTCTGTTATGCGCATACATGCATATAAAACTCCGCAAAGAAATGATAGTGTGATCATATTACTGCCGGGGCTTATCTGAATCCGAGCTCTTTAGTTGTGAGATTACAGTGGCCTGGGTGAACTGTGTGGTATTCCTCCAGTGGGAAATAAGTGTGCGGTATTATTGGGATTTTCTCCTGACCGTTGTCAATGTTTGCTTTTTCATAGTAACACAAGTCAGGGCTGGTCGTTCTTTCATTAGTCACCATTTTGCATTTTTCAATACGTTTTTCTTTTTAAATTCAAAACAGTTTTCTATCAAATGACGAGACAATGGTTGTGTAACTTCAACATATGTTTTTCTAATTAAAAAAAAAAATTTATATATATATATATATATATATATATATATATATAGTTTATTTTTACTGTAGGGACAATTGCTCACTAATACCTATAATTTTCTCATGTCATAATTCCTATAAAGACATAGAATTTTAGGACAGTTTCATAATATCATTATCTTTAACAGAAGATTAAAAGTCATTACATTATAGAAACTTGAACAATAGATTAAATGAACACTAAAAATGAATAAAATATGTATATTTATTTATTTATTTATTTATTTATTTATTTATTTATTTATTTATTTATTTATTTATTTATTTATTGCCAAGGCATGTAAACATGTCACCCCACTTGATGATTTCTTGAACTGGGTTCTAAAACGAGGAGCAACTGTTAGGCAGTACACCTACACGTCCTCTGACCTTGTGACTCATGAGGTTGGTGATTTTGATTACCGAGTGGCTAAATCCAAGACAAAGCCATCCTTCAAAACAGCTTTGGTTGTCTCATCCACATCACATGATAGAGGAGACAAGGTCACGCGACTCATTAAAACCAGAGAGAGAAATGCCCAGAAGGTTTACTTTTGTGTTCCACTAGACATGGACAGATTGTGCATCCGGCTAAAAGGAAAACCGGAGGTGATAATGTTTACCATTTTTCATGGCGAGACAGTCATGGGAGCACATTATCTGTAGACAAATTGATCTCTCTGATGAACATACATTGAACAAAATAAGACACAGAAAAGGATAAAAAAATAATTCAGAGAGTAGCTTTATAATATATTATGTTTTCGGTCTGACCGTCTGAATGAAATGACAGTTCCACTATAGGAAAGAGTTTCCTGCTCCTCAAGTCTTTATCTAATCCTTGTCCTTTGACTCAACCTCACCCTGACCTTAACTAAACATTAGGGGCTTAATGCCAATCCATTATCTCCAACATCCCTTGCACCGCTAATTGGAGTTTCACACAGCAAAGACACCCTGACCTGAACTGGAACAGTTGGGTAACTAAACTGTAAGTGGACAAAACAATTGGCTTATAGGAGCTCTCTCTCTCTCTCAAAAACACAAACACATACACGCCTGTTTAACACATACACACACACACACACACACACACACACACACACACACACACACAGAAACACACACTAATCAGTGGAGGAAGTGATCACATCCAAGTAAGAGTAATATTTCCACAATTGGAAAATAGGAAGATGTATTTCATCAATATAGGCAAGAATTCATGCAGCAAGAGCAAATAGTAAATATATATTATGTTTTTGGTTAATCATTTTTGCTCTCATGCAATAATATATTTGTATTGAGCCTGGAGTACAACAGATTAGCAATATTATGCTTAACAAAATGAAATCATCAAGTAAGTACCTCAAAATAATTTTATGAGGGACAGTATTGCAATATTAATGCAGACACACACAGGCCAGAACTCAACACACATTAATCTTGTCTGTTCTCTACTTACTGAGAAAATACATTTTAGACGAGTTACCTGTACTATACATTACATATTTCTACCTTTCCGATATTGGCACTTTAGTCTGTTTATTTTGTGAATCTGATCTTGAAATAGGGCGACACCCAAAGGAGAAACGTGGCTCTCTGCCGCGTTGCATCGTGGTCTGACCTGACATTCTGCAAAATGGCGACGTCCCTCGGATCCAACACGTACAATAGACAGAACTGGGAAGATGCGGTACGGTCAATCAGCATTATTTTTGGACACATACTCTTTGAATATGGATTATGTATCTCTAGTTATATAAAATGAATGAATATGGTCTTAAAAGTTGCCGTTTTCCCAGTTACCTGGCTCCTTTGCTAGACGGCTAGTTAGCCTCACTTAGCTCTAGCTAACTGTTCGCTTCAGCTAGTAGAAGCGCGCTTGCTACCTCCCTTAGCATGTCTCAGCGTGCGAGCTATAAGGCTAACGTTAATTCAAATACATTTTACAGTTTCCTTTTTAGTCTGTAGCAACTCCCGTCTACACTTAACAACGTGTTTTAACATCAGAGGTCTGGCGCCAGAAAAACTATCCTCGTTGACCCAATTTAGCGGTTCAACAAGCATTTCTTTATAACTAATTGCTTTAGCTAACGAGGGCTAGCGCTAGCACGGTAACAACAATCCTGGAAAGTAACGAATAAGTTCCTGACACAACTGATGTACACCGTAGCTGACTGTTACATTTGCATGTTAATTGTGTCTGAATTGGATTTCGTTTAATGAAATTGCTGCTGTAAATTACACTTTCGTATCAAAGAAAACTAAACGCCTGTACGTTTCCTGACTTAACGTACCTTATGTTAAGACGTATTTAGAGTTATAAATTGCTGAGTTCTGTGATCTTTTATATGTCAACTTCATTTGTGACTGTTATTATGTTTATCATATTGATTTGGAAAGGTTTCGTATCAACCGAAAAACAGTAGAGCGAATTTAAGATTATTCATTTCACCCAGATCTAATTCTTTAATGTATTTAAAATACATTCAGTATTTACATCAAACACTCACGTGTTTGAACCGCTTAAAAGTGGCTATAAAGACTATAAAAGGCAACAAATCAGTTTCCTCTTTTGAGCCATTACACAGGTGGGCCATTGGCCAATGTTGGTTTTTATCAAGACACCAGAGTATAAACTTTGCAACCTTATACTGTGTAGTTGACGTTTGCACTGCTTATATTTAGATGTTTGGGTGTTGACGTTAGTAGGATGAATTAAGGATTCTCAAACAGCAAGCACTTAAACTGAAACACCATCCTTCAACAGATGGCAAAGTAGATCCAAAAGCCCTCCCTGTTTTCACACATGTATCATCACCAAGTTGCCCAACACAGAATGTATTAAGAATGTAGGTCAGGTATCTACACTTCAGACAGCTTCTATTAGATGACTGTTAGATGATGAGCTGACCTGATGCTTCTGTTACAGGACTTTCCAATTCTGTGTCAGACATGTTTAGGAGAAAACCCTTACATCCGCATGGTGAGTGAGCACTAGTGTCGTATCTCCGTCTTCCTGTATCATTGACATAAATATACATGTGGATTAAAATTTGTCCGTGCTGTGTTTTACAGACCAAGGAGAAATATGGGAAAGAATGCAAGGTATGTTTTGCTTAATACTTGCTTTAATAGTCATACAGCGCTCAGATTGAACCTATAGCTCAATTTTCAAAGTGAAAACATACATTTTACATTTTTTTAACTCCATCAGATCTGCGCTCGACCTTTTACCGTCTTCCGCTGGTGTCCAGGGACACGGATGCGTTTCAAGAAGACAGAGGTCTGTCAGACGTGCAGTAAAATGAAAAACGTTTGTCAGACTTGTTTGCTGGACCTGGAGTATGGTGAGTTTGAGACTTCACTTCTGACTTGACTCGGTCTATTCATTTGATTTATGGCTCACTGTAGCATAAAACGTCTGTGAGTTAACCCCTTCTCGCTGCATTTTGTGTTTTACAGGTTTGCCTATCCAAGTTCGAGACACTGGCGTTGCTATTAAAGATGAAGTTCCCAAGTCAGATGTGAACAAAGAGTACTACACACAGAACATGGAGAGAGAGGTATATTTGTCTCCTGATGCATACAGACCATTACATTGGTTAGAAAGTATAGATAATGTTTCTTCTTCACTGATCTGAACTTTTAAATGTTTACTACCTGCTGATCCAGTTATTTAAATTACTTCTCTTGATATTTCTTGCTAAGCTTGCGATTGTTCTTCATGTCTTTTTGGTTATCTGTGTCCTTAGATAGCCAATACGGATGGCACAAGGCCAGTGGGCCAACTTGGAAAAGCTACCAGCTCTAGTGACATGTTGCTAAAACTGGCTAGGACAACTCCATACTACAAGAGGAACCGGCCGCACATCTGCTCCTTCTGGGTGAAAGGAGAGTGTAAGCGAGGGGAGGAGTGTCCCTACAGGTGAGCAGCACTTCACACAACAGTCTAAAAATAAATGTTAAAGCTTAAGTTTGTTGCATTGTTGAGTCCAATGCATGAATTTACCATCACAAACAATGATGAAAACCTGTTTTCGTGTATGTCAGTAAATCCCTTCAATATGTTATGTTATTTATGAACATTTCTCTTGTCACAGGCATGAGAAGCCCACAGATCCTGATGACCCACTTGCCGACCAGAACATAAAGGACCGTTATTATGGTATCAATGATCCAGTTGCTGACAAGCTGCTGAAGCGGGCCTCGACCATGCCCCGCCTGGACCCACCGGAGGACAAGTCCATCAGCACCCTCTACATAGGGGGTCTTGGTGATACTGTCACTGATGGAGATCTCAAGTAAGGAGTTTTGTTTCATTACATGCTTTATAATAAATGTTTACATTCATTACAGTACCTTAGGTTTATTAAGCGTATTTCTCTGTTTTCGTAGGAGTCACTTCTACCAGTTCGGGGAGATCCGTACCATAACAATAGTTCAACGGCAGCAGTGTGCCTTCATCCAGTTTGCCACACGTCAGTCAGCTGAAATGGCTGCTGAGAAGTCCTTTAACAAGCTCATCATCAATGGACGGAGGCTCACGGTCAAGTGGGGAAGGTAAGAAGCTGGTCAACAGGGTAAGTTGTGGATAAAACCCAAAAGGCGGAGGAACTGGGAAGGGACATGGGAAGCAACCCTGGAGTAATGCTGCTGTCACAGGCAGAAAATATACAAATGTAATTGATGCTATGCTTTTTGAAAATATAATTATTACCCACACAGTGAGTGTTTTATGTTGCCAAACAATTTTAGCAGAGCACTTGAACCTTTCTTAACATATCTATCTGAAATGTGTCTTTTAAGGTCTCAGGCAGCGAGAGGAAAGGAGGGCATCAAGGACGGAGTCAGTGAGATGGGTACCAGACTTGATCCTGTACCCGGGTTACCAGGAGGTGAGTTTGTGTGTGTCTGTGTATGTATAGACGGTCACTGGGAAAGTAGATAACCATGTCCCATTGAATCATTTCAGGTAGGTTAGGGTTGATCTCATGATATGTCCAATAATCGGATGCTTGAGCATTTCGCTCACATACGCGACTAGAAATAGATGTTTGATCTGTAATGTTTTGAGGAGCTCGTGCGTGAGTTATTAGATGCATTTTAATCATATATTATGTCTTTAAACTGGTTTCCAAACGAAAGCAATTGTGTTAGGAGGCAAATGTGATTTCATTATATCGCAGAATGTCGATAATAAATTAATTAATGAGAGAAGAATAGATGTTAAACAGTTAATAAAATAATGTCAGTTGTGTGAATAATTAGTCAAACTTGTATAAACTTAATTTCCAAACAACAATCTGACTTCTGCCGAGTATCCTGGCATGTAATTGGCATTCTGTCATTTATTATTTCTCTTTGCTTTTTGGTCATTTGTTTAAAAAAAACAAACAAGGTTCTCATTGGTTTTGTTTGTGGAAATAAAAAGGGAATTTGTGCTGAACTATTTTTGTCATGTTTGTTTGCATTCTAGCTCTACCCCCTCCACCGCCTTTAGATGAAGAGGCTCCTGCAAACTACTTCAACCTGGACCCGAGCTCCTCTCCTGCTGTCATGAATATTGCTCTGCCCCCGCCCCCAGGCATCAACCCGCCTCCTCCTGGTAAAATTCTAATCAGATAGATGCAGCGTATATGTATGATTGATGTAGCTCATGTCAGTACACAGTGTATAAGTGTATAAATACAGAATGTTGTACTATTATTATTTTGTGTCCTCAGGTTTTGGCCCTCCGATGTTCCACCCAATGGGTCCCATGGCCCCACCTATGCCCCCTCCAATGAGCATGAGACCTCCAGGTCATATCCACTACCCTTCCCAGGATCCTCAGCGTATGGGTGCCCATGCTGCACATGGCTCACGCCATGGGGATTAGCTGCTAAATTGAAATCCTCCTATGATTAGCTGTCATTCTTTTCCTCCTGTCAGACCAGGGCAGATGCTTTCATTTGCCATTTGAACTGAAAAGTACAGACCAGTCGACTGCAGATAGAGAGATGCTGCATAGAGAACAGGATTTCCTGAAGGATAACATCTCATTTATTATGCCACCTGCAGTACAGTGAATGAACTGAACAAGTGCTGGCTGTGCTGGAAGGACAACAACAAGATGGCTTTGTGACTACCAACAGTTAAATGTTCCAGAACAGCATCTTAACAGTGGAACTTCACAAGACTTAAACCATGAGTACTGTTTTTAAAGGCCTCGTGTGCTTTGGGGCCATTGTACATATGCAAACGTTATGGTGGAACTTGTATTTGTCACATTATCACAGGGAGAATTCCATTTCCAGTTTATAAACCTTTTAAATCCTTGGTTTCAATGACTTTTTTTATTTTGCAATATCTTAATATTCCACAATATAATTGCTTAGTTTACTGTGTTGTTTTCACTCATTAAAATGACTCAATTATTGTCCTTGGTGTTCTCAGTGTATGTTATTAATCAATGTCAATTTGCCATTTTATTGGTATTGAGAAAGATTAGAACCACAGCGTGAAAAGAAACCGACTAAAACTGGAAATGAGGAAAGTCTAGAACTGTGACGTTGATGTGATACGATACTGAAAGAAAAGAGGAAAGGAAGGTTCGGTAGGCCTGATGTGCTTTTGTAACCGGATCCTGGACTCTGTCGTGGTAATGAACTGTTGATTCCATTTGCCTCAGCTGGTCAAACCACTCAGCAATAAGCTAACCACTTTATATCGTGCTGTAGTTTTCTACTCACTGATTAAAGAGGGATCTTTGAGCATAGTTCAGTGTCGGTCTTTAGCTTAGCAGCCCTTTTTATAGTTCATTAGATTCAGGGCAGTAATTAACTCCCCACCCCCTGGGTGCTCTGTTGAAGTTAGGCCGTTGACACATGCGGTCCAGAGTGATGCCGGGCAGGGTCTGGGATTTCACAGCCTCAAAGCTGAGCACTGGGATCACCCTTTTGCTTTCCATAGCACCCCCAAATGGCATGGCGGATCTGAGAGACAAAGACAAGAGTGCTTACTGAGCAGGCAGAGCGTTGTGTTTCACTTTCCTGGCAGAGCCTCATCCCCAGGTTCCTTATGGGTCACTCTCCTTCACGTGACACACAATATCTAGTCGGGTCATCTCTGATTTTAGGTCCTGTCAGCTGATGATGGGATGACTCAAACTGGGTGTGTGGTGAAGTCTTCCACTTTTGGAGCAACCCCATTAGTTAGGTTAATATTTAATTATGATTCCTAATTCTGTCAGAATCTCAAGTAAACTGACTCCACTGACTGGCATGACTTATTTATCCTTTATTGAATTTGCTTACCATATATACTTTATTTCCTTGCCTGGTCAAGCTTAATGTTTGTTCTGTCTCACTGATGTGATACTATGTACTTCCTTATTTGCCATGAGATGCAGTATTTCTTGTGAGTGCTTGCAGTGGATCATCTTTCAAGGGCCAGGGTTCAAAATAGACAAGGAGGCGCAAACCACAGACTGCATTCATTTCCAAAATATAGAGCCGAGGGAGGAGATGATTGTGATGGATAACATGATTAGGTCATCTACGGTTCTATATGAAGACCCACCTGTGCTTCCAATTGAAGAGCATGTGATGACGATAGTTTGGGTGGACATAATGTTCTAACAGTGGACCTCTGGCTGCTGTAGACTAGTAGTGGTTCGGTGCCCATCACAATGCTTCAAGCCTGATTGTATTAAGTGAACCCATCAGTTACTGCTGCAAAACCAGGCATGGAAATACACATGTGAAGAGGGGATTTTACCTGTTGAAGCACCTGACGTGTGCAGGCTCCTGCGTTGGGAGCTGAAGCAGCTGGGCTGTCGGGAGCTCTTCACTGTCTCCCAAAGCTTCCCTCCAAGGGGACCAGTACGATTTTGGGATCACTGTTGTGTTGAACTTCTCATGAGGGATATCCTTCAGTGGTCCAGAATATCCTGACAGATGTAAAGCTCAATGTAACGGGGTCAATGTACCACCTCATAGTGAACATGGCGTTTCTCAAATTTGAACTAACTTCAGTATTCTAATTTTAAAGTAAGCAATACATGGTCATCTGTCATAATGCTTTCCGAAACCTATTACACAACCCATAAGAAGACGTGAACATAAGCAAGCCCCTACAGAGCACGAGCAGATCTAATATACATATAAATGTATTTGATGCCACTCCCGTCAACAATGGGGACGGCAGTAATTAGATCTCAGATTGAATCCCTGATAATGAACAGAGCTTAGCTCACCGTCAGACTATAAGATCTACCTTCTGTCGAGCCAAATATACAATTGCATTCAGTAAAGATCAGAAGCAAAGATAATTGCTTTCTGCATACTGCCAACTCTCCTGGCATTGATGGGAATGAAACATGTTTATTTGCTTTTGTCATTTGCATATGAAATCTGTGTACTGGCAGACGCGGTGTCCTTGTGTTGTTCGAGCAGTGTGACTGCGGTGAACTTGTCCTAAAGCTTACGGCGGGCTGCGGCGATCCTTTCTACATCACATACTATCATTTACCTGGAGCGAGGACGTCCGGACTGCCCTTCTTTGCTACAGTCTTCTGAAGGTTCATGACTAGGCTATGCTTACAAGGGATGGAGAAAGCCTGGTTCTCTTTTCCTCCCTGTGGCTCTTCAAAGATGTGTGGGGGAGGAGCAGCATCTGGACAGGCCTAGGAGCAGGGCAGTTTATTTATGTACTCCCCAAATACTGCAACTAATGTTATTAAACGGGCACATAAAGTTCAGTTTAATTTTATATAAGCTTTTTAATTGTCATACAGTGTAAAGTTTGATATTGAGTATATTTCAGTTTGGACTTTTTCTTTTTAAAAGCATCACAGGCTGTTATTAACATCTGTGTCAGCTGCAGGTGATTATGAGTTATCGATCGCGGTGTGCTTACATTGGCAGCGCCCTCCAGCGTGAACCTCTCGACTCGCTTCTGTCTCTCCTGAAACATGCGAGAGCCTCGATTGGATGGAAGATTGAGCTCCTCCATCATCACATCTCTTGGAACGCTGATCTTCTTCCCCAGGTTGAGACCCTCTGACACAACATGACACAGTGATGGAGGTGCTTTAATAAGTGATTGTACATAGTAACACAGTGCCTATTAAAAATCGCAGTCCTGAAACTTGACACCAATTAGACCAAAGTCTATTGGTGTCATTGTGTTTTGTGGTATCAGGTGACTCTGACCCTGTATGAGCACAGCATGACATTAAGCTGTGAGAGGAAAGGCAGAAACTTTGCAAAGAGAAGAAAAGTAACACAGCACGGAAATGAGAATCAAAACTGTGTGTAGCATCACTAAATTAAAAATCCACACAGCTTTAGCTCAGTTGCTCTGCTCATGTTGTATCAGGGCCCAGCGGAGGGGCTGAAATAGCCTTGAGATGATGTCAGGGGGTGTGTAATGTTTGTTGTGGTCCAGGGTTGCATGGGTAACTGGGAATATAAATAGGATCTTTGGATGAAAGACTTGTAAGAGCGGGTGGCCCTCTTTCTTACAAGATAAGTGTTTGGAGAAGCCCGGGCATATGTCACCCTTCAGGAGCTGCCTTTGATCAGCTTGTGTAAAATTCACTGGTGGGAGTCACATTTTGCCGGGTTTTGGGGACTTGGTTTTCAAAGCTTAGCTGGCGGACAGCACCGGAAAACAAACACTGGGATCGTCCCTGCTGGAATGTTTGGAGCATCTCACCAGCTCATGGGCACTCCTGAGATTTGGGTGTACGTACTGCAGGTGTCCCCAGGCCGTGGACTAACACACTTTGATGTTTGGGCCCGATTGCATCTTACAAGATATGATCACACGCTATAAAAACATGAATACGAGTACAAATACGCACAAGGACGTGCCGAAATTGTTGATGCAATATGTGTGTAAGTTTACATGCAAGTGTATCTCCCCAGTTCTTACCTCCTCTCGCCTCTTTAGACAGAGCCTGAGCCTGCAACATCCTCTGCTTGGACACGTCATCCAGGCCTGGCTGCATCATCATCGTCATCATCATTTTCCCCTTATAGACAGGCATTTTCATAAGGAAGATAAAGATTTATCTAATTGCACTACTGCCTTGAAATAGTATCCATATAATTCTATTTCAGCTACTAATTTAGAGATAGAAATGAGAAAGACAAGACAGGACAAGACACATTCTTCATTATATTTTGGTAATGTTTTTAACAATGTAATTGCTTCCATCATTGTTAATCCTTTTATTGTTAATAACATCATGCATTGCAAGAATGCCAGAAGGTGTCACATTGCAGCAAATGAACCTACTGATGTAGATTTGAACAGGAAGAATTACATGTAAATGTTTCATGATCTTCTGGCACGCACATCTATCTTCTTCTTTTTTTACCATTATGAGACCGGCTGGTTTTACCTTACTGAAGATGTTCCTGCAATAATGATCCCGTGTCCCCTCAGGCCTTACCTGCGGGTCCCGGCTGTCTGTGTGTTGGGTGTTGGAGCTGCTCTGGGTTGTTTATCCTGCACTGGATGCTTCTACACTCCAATCTGACACTACTCAGAAGAGAGGGGATAGCCTGTTTAAAACTGATCCCGGGATGCCTCGGGCACTTACCTCACTGGGTTATTTTAGCATGAGTGCGGATGGATGGAGGGAGTGTTCGGGGGTGTACAAAAGGGCGATTACGGAGAAGGGCCAAGTATAAACGTTTACATCCTGACCTCAAGCCTCTTAAACAATAAAAATCTGAGCCTGTGTGTATGTGCATGACAGCTGGTGCAGACTGGACAATGATCTCCCAGAGAGGCGAAGCATCCCACCTCTCTGCTGCAAACATTGACACACATACACATGATGCAGACAGTACTCAGGTGCAGCTGTAAATCTATAAACTGTAGAAGTTTGATTCAGTTTTGCAGTTTCAGGTCAAATTCTTGCTCTTTCATTTCCGTTGGTGTGAGACCTTTGACCTCCTTTTCTTTCACATTGATTCCACATATCTCCTAAGACCCACTTGTCTGAAAGATAGTCCTAAATAACAACATAATGTGTTTGCTGTTGTTCTTATATTTATTCACTGAGGTACAAACTGGTGAGAAACTGCATTTGGGATTTCTGCATAAACACACATGTGTATTACAATAGATATGGTGCCAGTTAACTTTGTATTTGGGTTCCCATTGTGGACCCAAGTTAGTCTTCATTTTGCAGTTTTCCCCTTAAATTGATTTATTGAGCTCAGAGGGAGCCTGGGAGGAAAACCTTTCCTTTATCCCCGTTGAGATTGGATATCGATTTTGCCCCTGTCCTGCGCGACAGTACCACCATCCCTTATCGGAAAGCCTCCCGGCATCAGGAAGAAATGGAGGAGTCATTCTAAGTCATAGAAAATCATCTGTGGACAAACAACGAATGTGACCACTTGCTGCCCATTAACGTTTTCTCTTTTTTCTTGAAGGAGCAATAACAAGCAGGAAGAAGCATCCTGTGACTGGTGTCATCTGTGTTTGAGAGACGGCTTCAGCTGCGTGTTCATGTCACATAGAGCTGCACGGCCACCAGGTGCTGACAGCTGACACAAGAACAATAGAGACCCGTTCACACTCAAGGACTTGTGCAATTAGAGCACCTTTAAAAACGTTTTCCCTGTTGGCCTTCAGATGAAGCCTTATTTGGCTGGCTAATCTGAGAAAATTCGAACAGGTAACGTTGAAGGCAAAATAAAGTTATTCTTAAACTGCAAGATAACGATGCAGTAAGTCTTTTGATGAGAGCTAAATGCAGGAATATTTAACTCGCAGCAGTGAACTCTTCTTACTCGCTTGCAGGTGCATTTACGAGGACTGTTGGAAGTCGATCAGTTGGGGAGTTTTCTTTCAATCCAGAGAGACATCATGTATGGGCTGCTGTGTGAGAGCCTTCATGACTTCATCAAGGAGTCGTATGGAGACGACGTGTGGAAGCTGGTCCGAGAGAGAGCAGATGTCAGGTTGCACTCTTTTGTCACCCACCAGGTATTTACGAAATAACACTGCTTGACGCTGCTTGTATGGACAGAATATTCTGCTCTATGTGTGCATCCAAGTCAACCTGCCTCCCATTTCCGATGTGACACTGTGTCTGCTACGGTTTTAAACGTTAAAAATGTCCCTTTTTAATCACAATGACAACAGACATTGTTGTCATTGCAGGTGTACAGTGAGAGTGTGATTCCCCGTATTGCAAAGGCAGCCAGTGGAGTGACAGGCACACCCTACAATGAGCTGATGAACTCCTGGGGTGTCTATTTCCTGGGCTTTGTAGGGAAGTACGGCTATGACAGGATCCTAAAGGTGAGGAAAGTCCTCCGGCTCAAAGCTGTCAGAACTGTGCTGTCAGTAGATATGTGAGGAAATGATTAAACACTCACTGAGCTCTGTCTCATGAAGACTGCGATTGTTCTCGGGAAATGTTCCAGTTGAATATATGATATAACTATTGTGTCTCATGACTCAGCTGATATTGCAAAACAAAGTCTGCTGGTTTGATTGGTTTAGTTCAGTTAACAGAAATGAAGAAAGAACATGGAGCTCTAGTACACATGACTCAGCTAAATGTGATCAAAGTTTATAGATTAGTTTAGAAGTGCAGCTTGTCACATCGATTTGCAACCATTAAACTAATGTGTGTACTATCCACGTGCACATTGCAGCTCGGTGCATCATTAATGCAGTGTTTTGGGACGACTATTTACTGCAGAGCTATGTTTTTTTAGGTTTTTTAAAATCAGGTTACTGTAATGAACTCATTAAATGTCTTGGTTATATAGCACATATGACAATGGGGCATTCTAGTCATTTAATATTACACTATATTGGGGGCTGATAAAAGGTAATGCAAAGATGAGCCATTCATTAACATGGCTCTAGTTTGGGGGCAACACAAGTGAATGGGGGAGCTATATACATATAACGGCATGATTAGTAAATGGTCATTTTAAGTCTACTGTGATATTCCTACCAGGTTAGAAATGACCTGCTACTTTCGGTCTCTGCTGTCAGGTGCTGGGCCGCCATGTACGTGACTTTGTCAACGGTCTTGACAACCTTCATGAGTACCTGCGCTTCAGCTACCCCAAGGTACAGCCCCCAACCTTCTTCTGCCAAGAGGAGTCTGCCACCGGAGTCACCCTCCACTACAGGTCTGTCAATTCACTGAAGGAGATACGTAGAATTTAAAAAAGTAGATCACCAGTGCAAAAAGAAGTTGAAAGAAATTGATTTTTTTATCTTTGTGATGTCCAGGAGTAAGCGCAAAGGCTACCTGCACTACGCCATGGGTCAGCTGAGACAGATGGGGAAGCAGTTCTACGACACAGACATCCACGTGGAGGTGCTGTCTGAGCAGATGCTGGGAGACTACTCCCATGTCACCATGAGGTGCGCACACACACTGAACTCTTTTATAGTCACCTCTTTACCTTAGAAAGCATGCTGATCTGCATCTCCCTTCAGGCTGAACTTTGACAACTCTGCTTACCGCTACATCATGAAGGAGGATGAGGAGGAGCAGGAGATTCTGCCTATTACCTCTGACTTCTTCTTTGAAGTCTTCCCTTTCAACATCGTCTTCAGACAGGTAAAAGCTTTGAGTTGCACTTCTAAACTCAAAGGGGAATTAATGAATGTAAATGAACGAAAAGTCCTGGGAATGTCTGATCCTTTAGGACATGGTGGTGCACAATGTTGGTTCAGGATTGTCTACAGTCTTCCCTGATCTGGATGGGAAGAAGATCATGGATGCCTTCTTGCTGGCTCGCCCCCTAGTGGAGTTCACCTGGAACATGGTAACACTTCACTTCCATCACCTATATTTCAAATATAATTATACCTCTATTGTAAGCTTCAGTGATATCCAGGGGAAACTACACAGCAATGCATCTCACAGAAAAAGATCAGCTATGACCAGAGTGCTGACAAGTATTTCTGTCTACAGATCATCTCCCACCCAAACAATCTGTTTGAGATCATGTCCAAAGAGCCTGTGAAGAGAGAGAGGAATCTTCACAACCGAGTCCAGAGTAAGAGACGGAGCCATGTAAACACTCGCAGGGGTGTGTGTCCAGTGGGAGATGGACTCGCTGGCTTGTGGTCAGATTAATTTCACTGCAGTCGTTTGCAAAAGACAATTTCAGTTTATTAGCTGCAGCACGGGTGCAGTGAAATGGGTATTAATAAGAGCTTTAACGTGAACATGAGCTTAGAAGCATTGCTATATTGAGGTTGAGAGTTGGGACACTGCATTATCTGACAATGTATTGCTTGATTTACCTTGGATTAATGTAATTCAGTGGAGCTGATCCCAGCCCAGCTTGTCATTGCATTGAGGGTGATAATATGTGTGTTTATGGCTCTGACAGTTGACCCTGTATTCCACAGATTCAGACTATGAAAATGCCAATCGGACCGCTGACGTAGACGTTGAGCTCATGGCTTTCCAGTCCATCATTGGAGATGATTATAAAGGTCATGACCTCACAGTTATCTGAGAAGTTACAAGCAGGACATTTTCCTACACACACTGAACTAACCAGGCTGATGAAATGAAAAACAATTTCAGACTCAGAAACATAAAACTACAAGTCAATTTAAAAAAAAGGAATGAAATCCAGAAAGTTATTATCTAATGCTGAAATTGAGAAGATGCTTAGTGCCCGTTCAAAATGGATCTGAGCCTGAAGTGGCCCACATGTAGAGAAAGAGGATGTGTCCCAAGTATCCCAAATAATATATGGTCCTTTTTTAAGAAAGATCCAGGGCTTTTTGCTTATTTGGTTTGCTATTGGCTGACATATGGCCATGCTGTGGACTGTATGTGGCCCAGATCTGGCAGACAGAAGTGGCCTGCTATCATCCCACGCAGTATGTGGGCCGGATGAAATGGTGGAGTTTTATGCTGTATGGGCTGGACCTGGGCCACAGCAATTTTGCTATCTGCATTCCCTGCACAGGTCGCCATAAAAACTAAAGAGAATACAATAAAACTTACAATGCAGGAGTCATAACCACATAAGCAACCGCCCCCCCTCCCCTGACCCACCCTATATCCACAAGAGCATGCTACAAACACACACATTCACACACACAGTCCATTGCAGTATGAGAAATGATGATAATCAAATATTGATAACTTAGAGTATCTATCAAATTGTTGCCATGTTATCGTTTAGATGGTAACAGCGCTAATGCGATGGAGAGCTGGGGTGATGGGAGCCGCTGCCTGAAACTAAAAGGACAAATGAGATACATGCCGGAGTGGGAGTCCATCATCTTTTTGGGAACCCCTGTGTAAGAACAGCCCCCCATCCACAAACACACACACTGAAACATGCACACAAAGATCGTCATTAAAATGCTGTAGTTGAAAAGTAAAAGTCTGTAAAAAACAGCGAGAGCTAATGTGAATTATGAGGCTGGAAATGAAAGCCTGGGCAGTGAATCAAATGAGGGGCCCATTCTAACAGCACTTACCATGCATGAAATGAGCTGCTAATTAGCTTGTAATCAGACAGTGCAGCTCTTGTGTGCCTAATGGGAAACCCATTTGCAACCGAGAGTGTTTTCCACATAGTACATAACATCGCCCTCCTCTTCTTAAACATTTTGTTCTGCAAGTAGACACTCCCATGTCTGTATCGACAAAACCACTGAAATGTAAAACGCCTGATTACATTGCTCCTATTGTCGGAAGCTAATAATGATGAAGTGGTAATTAAATGAAATCCTGAAATACTTTTCCCCAAGTTTATAGACATTTTGTTGATGCCATTTCAGAATTAACTCTGTCTTTACGTATTATTAATATTATCATTCTTGTATTGTTGTGTGTGCGTGTGCGTGTGCATGTGTGTGTGTGCGTGTGTGTGCAGGATGGAGAGTCTGAGTGCTATGTTCAAGACCGGCCTGTACATCAATGACCTGAGCATGCACGACTCCAGCAGAGATCTGGTGCTGGCAGGCACGCAGCAGTCAGAGGAGCTGAAGAGAGCTCTCATACAGGTTCACTGCGCCACACAGCAGCAACATTTTACAAGTGGGATCAGCAGACTTGTCATTATGCATGAAGCCAAGTTGCTCTGATGCCCTTCTTTCAGTCTATCAGCCTGAGACAACCTCCCGCCAGAGATGTAAGAAACTGATACAAACTTAACGTGTCGCTTTTCCTGCAGGAGCAAAAGAAATCCAGTAAGCTGGAGGAGAGCATGAAGATGTTGGACTATGAGATGAAGAAGACTGATGACCTTCTATACAGGATGATTCCCAAGCCAGTAGCAAAAAGGCTGCGCAAAGGAGAGCCGGCTGTTAACACCTGTGAGGTCAGCAGTGAAGAACCAGATAGGAAAAAAATATGTGTTGTGTTATGTTCAGTCACCTTGACATAAGAATGAAGGTCAGAATGACATTTTGGCTCTGCTTCAAAAGAGAAATATAAGAAAATACTCACCGAAATGTTCATAAAAGATAAAAGAAGGGTGCAAGTTTACGTTACAACACTCACCTTTATTCACAAGTTTTGGGTAGGAACTAAAACAAGTTGATCGCTGTGGCTGAAAAAATGAAAACAAAAACGTATAATGGCTCATCTGGGCCACTACGCCCTTGTACCTCTACAGAATGGAATGTATCCCATTTCTTCACCTCTGTGAAGAGCTCCAGAGGTGGATATTTATTAGCTCCGTGTGTGTAGGACAACCGACTGGTACGGCCACGGCTTCTCAATGCTACAATTACTCACCGTTGCCTCCAAAGGAAGAAAGTGGTATTGAAATATCCCTTAAACACACATTGAAGAACCCTAGTTTTACTTTTGACACAACTGTTTCTAACATCTAACTAAGATCTAATTGTGTATCTATTACCACTTACACCCCCCAGCCTCCACCCCCAGGTATGATGCTGACTTTGATTAATTTACATCCTCTGGTTTCTTACTGCCTGCTTGGTCAATCTGTAGATTATAAGTCATCCTGGAAATGTGGGCAGCCTTTCCTCCAAAATGTGAGTGTGTGTGTGATGACTGCAACATCCTCCCTTGTCAAATCTGTCGTCCCGTTCCTCCCCAGGTGTTCCCAGACGTCACCATTCTTTTCAGCGATGTGGTCGGATTCACTCGCATTTGCAGCCACATCACTCCAATGCAGGTGGTGTCCATGCTCAACACCATGTACACTCTCTTTGACACACTCAGCGAGAAGCACAGAGTCTTCAAGGTGTGTATGTCGGTGTAATGTACTTTGCCTTTAGGTGCTGCTGTGTCAGACATGCTGTCTCTCTCCTTTTGCAGGTTGAGACCATCGGAGACGCCTACATGGTGGTCGCGGGGGCTCCAGAGAAGACTAAGTATCATGCACATAACATCTGTGACATGGCCCTGGACATGGTGCGCTCCATCGATCACCTGAAGGACCCCTCTAATGGCAACCACATACAGATTCGTGTCGGTGGGTTGATTGCGTGTGTGCAAGTCTGTGTGTTTATGTCAGTGTTTGACTGAGTGAACTGACCTTTTTTTGCCCCGGCCGCAGGGATCCACTCTGGGATGGTCGTCGCAGGTGTGGTAGGACACAAGATGCCACGTTACGGCCTGCACGGCGACACCGTTCACACTGCGTCTGCCATGGAGAGCAATGGAAAGGTAGGAGATATAAATCATTTTATAAAAAAAGATTTGTCATAACGTCTTTATGTATTTGTTGATTTTGTCCCTCTATGTCTGAATCAGGAGATGCACATCCAGCTCAGCAGCGCCACCTACGAGCACCTGAAAGGCAGTCACTTCATTTTTGAAAGGAGGGGCACCATTACCATCAAGGTCAGGGGTCAAATGTATAAACTACAACCTTCCTGAGACACAGAGGCTGTAATTGGAGGATCACCAGTACGAGTTTTAAAGATATATAAAGTAATGATATTCACAACATCTGGGGAGCCGGAACATTCCGTTTTCAGAACTGGTGAGTGCAGTTTTCTTGATGATCTGCCAGTTTATTTTATCAGAGTGCCTGACTTTGAGTCTGCACACTCAGTGATAACGCCAGCCAAGTGTCTCCTGAAGGTTTCCAAGGCAGCTGATTACGGGTGCCAATCTTAAGTAGACAACCATCTTTCACCAGGGACTGCTTGCCTTTTTGATCCCTTTCATAACATATCATTTCCCTACGGGCACGTGTCTCTGAATATTTGTGCATGTTAGGCATCATATAAAAACAACGACATTCTACCTGTCTCTTCCATCCTCCCCTCTTGTAGGGAAATGTTGAAATTGAAACCTACTGGCTGAAAGGAAAGAGGGACAAGGATGGAAATGCTCAAGCAGCTTGTCCTCAGTTCGAAACCAAGACCATCAGCAAGGCCAACCTCTTAAGTCCTGAGGCCACCGGGGATGACAAGGGACTGGTGCGCACAATATTCAGACAGTCGGGCTCACCCGGCGAATACTCTCATTTGTTTCTTAAGCAACATACTCAGCTCTGACTCTGTAAGTCTCCTCTGTTTTTATCCCCTCTGTGCGCCCAGGTTTTCCCACTGGTAGTAGGGGAGGACGACAATGATGTCATGTCAATTCCCTCCCATCGTATCAAGATGGAGATTTCAGGCCACTGTCTGGAGGAGTCGATGGAGGAGTGTCGGGTGGAGGAGATGTCCGTTCATAAGGTGAGAGGATATATCCCCAGATAGCAGTGGCCTAGATTTGGCCCACACTCCTCTCACTCCTCTGATGGCTCCAATTTATCCTTGAGTGATGACTCAAAGTGAGTGTGGCCGCCTAAACTAAGCAAGCTCATCTTATAAGGTCCACATTTGACCCAGATCACGCCCGACTCGTTACACTGAGGCCTCACACAAAACTTACAGGGCTGTAACTCAGCCAGAAGTGTTCCGATCAGGCTCAAATATGGAGCCAACAACTTACATTTAATGACATAGATTGAATGAACACAGTGACTAGCTTCATGTATTGCTTTGATTGCGATGTTGTGAGAAACTAACCTGTTGTCTCCTCAGTCCCACTATAAGGATGCTTTGCAGGACGGCCTCCAGGATTCTCACCTGGGGCTGGACTCACCTGAATGTGACGGCAGGGACTCCATTATGGAGTCCCGTGGCAGCTCCAGCGACTCCCCCTGCTCCAAGAGCACCATGTGCTCTGTGTCGTGAAATGTGAAATGCAAATGTCACCCAGATAGACACTAGCTGATGATATAGACAGTAATTATTTGTATTACTTTTTTGTGAAACTGACTCAGAGCACTGGATGTTTGCCAGATAGGAATGCAGTTCTTGCTGTTATTTTGTCTTTCTGACTGTTGACGTTAGCGACGATGGGGACTTACTGCGGTGATACCATGACAACCTCCAGTTCTGGATTTGACTTGTACATCAACTAGTCTGCAAAGCTTGAAGTTCCCAGTGGACCTCAAAGTCTAAGGTGTTCCTTTAACTCTGGCTATACAGAAATAAACTGCAGCCAACTGTGTTTATTTAAGACTCTTGATCATTTTGTACAGCGATATCAAAGCTTCATCAGCCCCACATGAGCAGGTCCTTCACCAAACGGCACCTCGTGTCAGCCAGCTCAAAGCCGTCAATACTGGGGCTTCCTTTGGTGTAATTTGTACAAGTACAAAAAGTGTTCCCTGCTGGACACAGTAAATAGTTATTTATTGCGCTTTGTTTGTTTGTTCTGCTGCACCCTGTAGATTTGACGTCTTGTTTCGTCCTGTGAAGAAATGATTCATCATCTCTCTTCTGTCCCTCACCTATGATTCATTTCTCGTGTCGAATAAACAGCCAGCTCGTTGGAAATAAAGTGAGATGGCGTCCTAACTTTCTGTTTGTCGTTATTTATCTTGTCACTTAAAGTAACTAGTATTTAGACCCAGATTATGTCTCCAGTGACAGGCCTCTGTTATTATGTTTTCATGGTTTGCAGGTATGCTCATGTGACATGCATGCATCTAATATAAAATAGGAAGCGTCTGACTGTGTGCATGTTCCTCAATATCACCCCAATGAAAGGAGCTATGATAGGTTGATCTCCGTGGGCGTTAAACTTGTAAAACAACATGTTTACCTTGAATGCAACGAGCACATGTTGTATACACTGATGTTTGTCTTGTTATGTTTAAAAATGTCCTATCAGTGTGCCCCGGCAACTCACCTTATTATCAGCCGCTTTCCAACTTTTTATGTGGTGAATAAAATAAGAATATCTTTGTCTCTTGATTTTTATAATTATATAATTATAGGTGCAAAAATCCTGACATCAAATGTTACTTTCTCCCGGTCAATGCCAGACTTTCCTACAGATAAAACAAGCTACTGACGTTTGCAGGAGACCTAACAAAGAATCCTTCTATGACATTATTAGCGAATGTTTCTAGTTGAATTCAAGCAGAAATCAATATGAAATCAATATGCAAGCCAACATCTGATGCTTTGCTTTAAGGAAGGTGTAATATACAGTAGGTACTGTGACACACATCCACACATGCCACTAAACACTAAAGAGTGTCATTTAAACATTGGTAATATCCCGGTCCAGTGTCCCCGTCAGACAACATTCACCACCGACTGGCCGTCCGATGAACTGTGCTTGAATGTGGCGTCCTCACGATCTAAGCTGCATTCATTAACGGTGTGTGAGTCTTTAGGGGAGGAACTGATGGAGCAGTGGAAGCAGAAGGCGTAGAAGAAAGCCAGCAGGAGCAGGAGGCAGACCACACAGAAGATGACAACGATCAGGATGGTGTGCACTTGCATGTGCACCTGCTCCCATGGAAGCAGTGTTGTGGTGGTCAGGCGGCTGAAGGTCGTCCGAGTGGCGTCCAAGCTGGGCAGCAGAGTCACTGTGGGTATGTGAGGCTGTACGGAAGCCAGGCGGTTCACTTCCGGCATGATGGGAGGATGTGTGCCCTCTGCGATTTAGGAATATTTTGTAGCAACCCTAAGTGAAAATGTATTTGTATAATCAGAATGAGTTACTATATGCAAATAAACATTCACAATACTGAATGAACCTACTGAAAATAACTAATGTAGATCAGAACTTTATATCTCATTCTTATAACACCTGGCCGTCCAACATGAACCCATGATAAGAAATATTTATTGACAAATGGAGCTACACCACTTTCCTATAATTAAAAGCAGCATGTTAATGACCCGTCAGTACAGAAACCCAAACACTCAACGTCCTTACCTGCAGTGGGGAGGTGAGATTGTCTGCTGTCTGTCTTTGCAGGGCTCAGTTTCTCTTTTGATGAGCAGAGCTTTGGACAATGAAAGAAATGGAGGAAAAGAGAGGGAGGGGGACATTGCAGGAGCGAGGTGGTGGATCAAAATAACAAGGGGGGTTGCCATGGAAACACTGGATGAGGGGCAACTAGTATGTGTGTGACATCACATCAAGCTGAGATTCAATTCTCACAACTGAGCTTTTAGATGGATATTTAACGGACGGTGGGGAAAATGGTTTATAACTATATAATGTATTTGTTTTACTGCGTATTCAGGGTATTCTATTAAGGCTTTATACGTATGAGATAAAGGTGTTTATTAGTGAAACAAATGTCTTATTAGAGGCTCCTCACCAGCTCTGAAATAATCAGACTTTCTAACACTGCCACCTGTTGGTTAAAGAAGCGTAACTGAGCAACACATTGTAAAATGCAAGTTTATCTTGCCATCAGCCCAGATTCTGTGCCATCTGGTCTCTTTCAAACGGCCGCAATGATCCTTTAGTACAAGTTCTAATTGGTCCCTCACCCCCTGCTGAGCTCCCTCAACAGGAGTTGACGCCTAAAGAATGTTTTAGGACTCAATTATACTACAGATATTCATTTTGTGAGAAAGTAAACCCTAAAGCTGTTTTTTTTCTTCTCCCCAAACCACTCGTAAATATCAGGAAAAAAATAATTCATTAGCACATTTCATGTTGAAGATGACACAGAACAAAGCCTGCCAGCTGATGCGATTTTAGAGTGCTTTCAGATGGTTAATTACATCTCCAGACAATAGAAACAAAAGAGCCATTAAATCCAACTGCAGCTCAGTGGAGACAAAATGGCTGAATAGGAGACTTAGCCTACACCAAGGTCAGTCTAGAGGACAAATATGGGTGGAAGGACTGCAGAGCCGGGGCACGTCTGACCGCTGCTTTCCCAGGAGAGATGAACCGCCGACGGCTCTGAGGAGGTCCGTTAAATCAGAGATTGTCCTGCCGATCTCAGAACAGAAAGTAAAGACTGATATTTCCTGAAACACATGGTGTTTGCAGCTGAGCATGAAATGGACCATGTGTCCGTCTACCCCATCATGACAAGCTCTGATGGGCCCGTTGTTGTAAGAGGCTCCATTACCTGCAATAATCTCAGTCTTAACATACAGAACAAACATTATGAGAAAGACATCTCCTGCTGAAACTACTCAGCCTCCCTGCATGCAATTTCGTGCACTGTTTGTTCTGCTGTGCCTTGAAGATTTTATATCTTGTTCTGCCGTGCTCATGTATAATTGATAACTCTCACTCTTTCTATTCAATTGTGTCTCTCACTGTGCTTGTCATCGTCGGCGCTGAAGCAAGATGACAGCCGAAACAGGAGTGGATCCTCTTGTTACTGTTCTCCTGTCACAGAGTTAAGAGTCGGCGTGGACAGTCAGGATCACATGTTGCCTGACACTTCACTGACAGTCTGTTATTACTGGGCCATTGATTACTACTTCACGGTTGAAGTGCATGTCTGGTTCATTTGGCTGCTGTTAAGGAACGTCAACGTGATTTGTATACAGAAGAGCAGAAATAACAGATTTGACAAAAATTATTTTATTGTCAACAACATCCAAACACACATTTTACACTCTCACTGAACTGGCGTCTACGTGACTGATCGAACCCATCAGTTCTACACGGCTACACACACAACTTGATGTTTCCATATTCAAGACAGCACAGACTCACCAGACGAGGATCTTTTGAGATTAAGATGATATAACATTATAAGTGCCTAATTCACGTATTGGAGCTTTAAACATTTCTTTTAAATTAACTATATTTGAAAAATCATCATGAAATGAGACAAATTGTAAAAAGAAAATAATCAGCCTTTTTTTTTGTTTTTTTTAAATCCCTGTGTGAAGTCAATGAGAATGTTGGATTCTAGTCAGTTTTGGTTGCCTTCTTCTTATTCACAATGTTGTTGCAAATCCAGTTCATGCCATCCTGTTGGAGAAGTAGAAATAAATCAATTTCATAAATGAGCCGCGGGACAGCAGGCAGCATTTCCTCACATGGTTAATTGGGTTCTATTTAAAGAGAAATCAATAAATCAAAGTTGTGACTGTATCCGACCTGAACTCCCTCCCCAGACACAGCTGAGCAGGCCTGGATCTGCCACTCGCGGTCCCGGTATGTATGCAGGTTGAGGCCCTCAGCGATCTCACTGGCAGGTGATGCTGTGGCCAGATCCTGCTTATTGGCAAAGATGAGCACCGGAACACCCTTCAGATTCTCCTCATCGACCAGCTCGGATAACTCCTGCAGACATACACGAACACACATTCTTTTCCCCTCTGATACATTGAACATTGTTATAATTTTGTTTCATGAAGAAAATCCATTTAATCCTCTGTCTTTGCAGTCCAAGCACGTCTTTAAATGTGTGAATGAGTAAAAGATGGACAGTAGGTGGCAGGCAGCCTGGATGACAGTGTTAAACTGTCACATTATATCTGTAAGCTCATCACACTAATATTTGGCTAAATAATTTGTACCACCAGTCTCCAATTGGCGACGCCTATCGATTGTCACGAGGGGCGAATTTAACCAAAAATGGTTAAATTATTATCTTCCAGTGTGAGGCCGGCATACTGGGACACAATAATTTCAGTGTGCTGCAGTTAACAAGCTATGACAACCCGACGTTAGCGGTGAACTTTTCCCAAATATATTCTTGTTTGAATTGTGTCGATGTTTGCAAGTTAGATAAGAAGGAGATTATAGCAGGAAATCTAATGCAGGCTTTTGTTTGTGGCTCAGTGGGACCATCTGAATTAACATTGATTAATTTGAAGATTTGATTTAGTGTATTTGAATAAGGACTGCAGCCACACAAGCTTCTCAACAGAGAACAGAGTTTATTTCGGTCTGTGAAGGTGTGCAGGTGTCAGCCTGGGATTGAATGCAGAGTTCAGAACGGTGCAACACACTCACCAGTCCTGTCTCCTCAAATCGCTTCTTGTCCGCACTGTCAATAACATATATCTGAAAGAACAAACATCCAACGTAAAATAAAATATTCACACACTGAACTAAAGTAAAAAAAAAATTAAAGAGTGCAACAGTATTAAAGTTCCCACATCGATAGACATATAACAGACATATAATAGGAGCATCAAACGAGTACAAGTTGAGTCACCCACCAATAGGTCTGTGTTCTCCAGGTACTTTTTCCAGAAGGGCCTGATCTTCCTCTGTCCTCCGATGTCCCAGACATTGAGTTTCATGCCATGAGAGGCAACACTCTTTATGTTGAAGCCCTGAAGTGAAAGGAAGCTGGAGTTACTGAGACAGTTCCAGTGTGCAGCACCTGGTGAGCCTTGCAAATGGTTATGAAGCAATTCATTAAGGGCCAATGTACTATAACACAGATGTGCGTATCAAATGAGTTACTGTCCCTCTGTGTAACCTCCTCTCCATATACTGTATAAGCAGGGCCGATGCGCTGGGTGTTTACGGTCACTGCGTTAATCTGCAGGCTTTTTTCATAACAGCGCTCCTTTCTGATTTAGCCAGTGAGGTTGTATAACAACTTTATCCTGAGCAGCAAATCTGAGGATAAGACTGGAAGGATCAACTGCAGTCTATGTGTTTATGTGTCAAGATTGATTTAGCTTTGTGATGTCTGTTGCCGTCTCGTACTAGACGGCATCCTGGCTGCCAGGAGTCTGACGAGCTGTCAGAGTTTTCCCGGATCTGGCAGTGCAGCGATGTCTTGTTTTGTGAGAGTAATGGAAGTGTGTGAGCTTGAGGATTGTTAATCCCGCTGGAAGTGTGATAAAAGAGGGACCTTACAACAACACTGTCAGAAAGCGAGTCGAGAGCATGCAAATCAGGAAGGTCATGTGAAGCCACGGTTTATCTCCCGGTACAGTGTTTTCAAACACCCTCACATCATGCAGTTCTACTGTATGACTAATCAGGGGATCGCACGGCGTGTTGGGAAAGCAAAAGTCAACTGAATCCCATTACTTTGAGTGAGAGCGTACACAGGTCCAGCTGGTCCTACAAGATTAGATACAATCCCTCTGCCTTTTGAAAACGCTGGGTTACACACGAAATACCTTCTGACAAGCTTCAATCAAACAAGATTAACATCGTTTAAAAAAACGGTTCCTATGTAGAAAGAATCTGTGATAACAGACAAACGGTGTTGGCCTTTAAAGAACAGGTGGAAACTTCATGGTCAACCCAACAACACAACTTATATCTAACGATTCATTACAATCAGTCAAATGGAAGGAAATAAAAACTTTGGTTTGTTGTGTCAGTGACTTTCACTGAGGTGACATTGCGTGTGTGTGTGTGTGTTATCACTTCCCCTCACCTGTGTAGGTGTGATGGTGTTCACGTCTTCGGAGGCGAGGCTCTTCAGCAGGGTGGTCTTACCAGCATTGTCCAACCCCAGAAGCACTATCCGAACCTCCTGCTCTGTGGATCCCTTTAATTTCTCAATGACAGAGAGTAAGCCCTGATTGGAGGGAGATAGGGGGGGGGAGGGGGAGTGATGGTCATTCAAACTGACTTCAGTATTAACAGAACCCTTCAATTCAACCTTTATCAAAACAGGTACTCCTTTATTTCGTTCAATGTTTCTGAGAAGCTCACATGATGTTCAGTAATAATCCAACAATGAATCTACAAGGATGAATGAAACAAAATCAGACATGTAAGCAGCTATATTTTAGAGACTGTCCTCCCAAGAGAGACAACCTGATAGGTCCTGAATGAGCAAGAAAAATACGTTTATGTGACAGGAGCTCTAGTAATAATGACCAGGGGGAAAGAAGGAAATGAAATGATGTTGTGAGAGAGTGAGTGTGAAGATGCAGGTTTGGGTCGTGGATGTGTAACCTGTCTGACTCCTGCACTGGACATGAACTCACGACCAGGCTGTGGGTGTTGGACGTGCCAGCAAGGAGGCTAAATCTCATGGGCTGTAGTGTCTGTCGCCAGCACATTAAGGTGTCAGGGTGTGAGGTTTTACTCCCCGTACAACACCGTACGTGCTGGCCACGGTTACAGATGCGTCAAACAAACACCAGACTGTGGCTGCTTTCCAATTTCCATTTTAATCCGAGACTCTAGGAAGTTTCTTAATAAAACCGTGATCATCCTCCAACCTTAGAAACCAACTTAACCCAAGCGGTTCTGTGCCCAAGCATCTCCAGACCAAACCTGACATGACAGATGTCGCAAAACTGTCTATGAAGTCCTACTTGGAAACTTTTTAAAGACAGCAAGCATTGTCAAAATATGCTTGGCAGGTGATTGGATGAACCATCGGTGTATTATCTTATATGATGGGCTAACTTCAACCAAACGGAAGATGGACATCTTTTCCACTTCCAAAAATATTTTAGTGCCATTGTTCAGCATCCAAGCTGACCTCTGCAGGAGCCGCCATGGTGGCTCTCATAGGAACAGACCTTCTTGCCGGCCCCACACCTGAACTAAACACATGGCCACAAGTGCAAACTTTGAAGCCTGGCAAGTTTGATCTTGTACGATTCTGCAATTTCGAGAATGTCGCAAGTATCCAGCTTGTGCACAAGGTAACACCGAACCATAACCACAGCGTTCACTCATCATTAAACATCATTATTATTCATCATTGATTTGGAACGATCGTTATGGATAAATGCTTTTGTGTCGTATCAGAGGGTTTTAGTAAATGACTGATATGGTCGTTGGGGTCGGATGACTTAGAATATGACTCTCGGAAAAAGAGCAAGTTTTCTTTCCTTTCCTCAGGGGTCCAATTTGTCTTTAGTATACTCTGCAACAACAAAATAATATTAAATAAGGGCAATTAATAAGATAGACATAGTTTCCAGACCGACTGGGATCTGTAAACTGAGGAAAATCTCACTGACCTCTTTACGATTCGAGGTCAAAGGTCCCCTGACATTGAGCTCTGTTACGTGTGCGTCCAATTCCTGGAACTCAGGAGCTACCATATTCCTCCCACACCTCTTTCCTAAGAATTAATCTGTTGCCCTATTTAGAAAAGCACTGGTGTTGATTAACTCTCCATTCATATATTGGTTCACTATCTAATGTGATTAGTCTGAAGGCGGGTTGCACAACCACAGACTGCACAAGGGTGCAAAACAGGCGCTGTCACTTTAAATATTGTTCCCTGTGTCATAGATTAACTGGACATTAAAGGATAATAGAGGCGACATTTAGATGCATGCTCATCATTATTGTTTTGAATCAACAATTTTTGACAAACCAAAGAAGTTATATAATCAAACCGCCACAGCAAAGTGGAGTTAAATATATACTGTAAACCACTTTGGCATTCACAGTCACCTGGGAATGGTTCTTTACATCAAACTCAAACCACAGGTTCACATTTGGTTTGGCATAAGATCAGGTCACTTACCTTTTGAGCTTCTCCCATGGTGGCGTGTTTCCTGTGGCTTGACCGGAGGGCTGTCGCTACATTCTCCAATGAAGCCCACACAGGTGTGTTAGCTATCCAGGTCACCCAGACGAGCTAGAAAAGTACCACTGACCTCCTTCTTTTCTTTCCTCTTTCTCAGTAAATGCGGGTGGGTAAAGTGCAGTGTGTATGGGATAGCTATGTCTACCTGGGCGTCAATTGCTCCTAACTCCCGGCGTGGAGATAGCAAGCAGGAAGAGGGGGAGGGTGGATTGGACCAGGATTAGGAGGCCAGAATTAGCCCTATTCATCCATGCATCCACCCTCCCCCTTCTGCTGTCCATCCCTCCATCTCCACTTTGCAGTGGCTTTACCTGGATTATCTCTTAGCCACCTGCTACAGGACCAAACTGCATGAACAGTCCTTCCTGACACACTCACACACATGGGTATTATTAGGAAAAAAGTTCAGCCATTTTGCCATATGGCTGAGGGGGGAAATGCTGTTAATGCAGAAAACCCAAGCGGCGGATTGGCAGTATACGCACAAACTTCAAAGGATTATCTTATGTTGGGAACTTATTTCTGTTCATAAATCAACACTCCAATCCCATATCCATCCCGCTCTTGCAGAGGAGAGGATAGCATTATCATTCCATATATCTATTACATGCCAGCCTCTCTAAAGCGGCTCTGCGTAGCTGTGAGTGTGTGCTCCTGTGAGTAGAGCATCCAGTGGGATTAGTTTCAGCATGCCTGTCCTGTGTCTGGATTAAAACATTATAGGCTCTTTTCCTCAACTTAAACAGGCTTTCTGCTCAGTGGGCGTGGTCACTGTGAATGCTCTGTTACACAATGGCGCCACTCTGGTCTGGGTATATGAGCCTTCAACTTCACATGATCACACACATAAATATGTTTCTATATCAAATGAAACACAGCAACAATATCAGTGCTCATGGATTTTAAATGGGAGAGCGTTGCTGTTATATAGGACTCTCTTCATCCTCCTCTGTGTCTGTTTATATACTGTATATATATTTATACCTTGTCATTCAATGATTCGATGGGAATACATGGTAAGATTTTATTTTGTTATCTGCTTTGTCCAAATAACAAAATCCAAAGCTAACTAATTTGTAACTCGTTTTTATATTATACTATCTTAGTATCTTTATTCTAGCTCATTGTACCTTATTATCCCACTAGGACATTCAGCTCCCAGAGTTTAGACTTACTTGAGGTTCATAGAGTTTCCAAAAATACAATGGGAGGCAGAACTTTCAGCTATCAGGTTCCTCTGATGTGGAGCCATCAGCCAGTTTCGGTAGAGGATATGGACACCCTGTTCACATTTAAGAGTAGACTTCATTTCTCATAAAACACATAGTAAGGGCTCACTCACACCTGTCCTGAACATCCCTTAGTTATGCTGCTAGAGGCCTAGACGGCCGGGGGGGACAGACCATGATGCACTGGGCTCCTTTCTTTTCTCTCTCTCTCTGGCAAGGTCACCATGGTTACGAGGAGGTCTTATGAAGCAGGTGCAATTTAGCAACACCTCCAGCTACTCTGCTATCCTCTTGGATCTCCAATCTTCACACATATTCTGTATGTGTGAGGGGCAGCTGTGGCCCAATGGTCAGAGAGAGACAGTTTGGTACCCAAAAAAAATAGGAAGAAATGTGGGTGGGTGCACTGGAGCAACACTGCTTTCCCCTCCGTCAACATTCACAGCTAATGTGCCTTTGAGCAAGGCATCTAACCCCCAACTGCTCCCTGGGCGTCGCTAAAGTGGCAGCCACTGCTCCGATGTTTGTATGTTCACTGTGTGCTTGCTTTTTCACCTACGGACGGGTTAAAAGCAAAGAGTTATAGCTTGCGTATACTGAATAAAATTAACTAAAAATTGAATCATAAATGTATCAAAATTGTGTGATTCTGTATATTCTTTGGTGCTGTTGGTCTGTAAATGCGATATCTTTTGCTTGCTGTCCGTCCTGGGAGAGAGATCCATCCTCTGTACTTCCTCCTGAAGTTTCTTCCACCTTTAATCCCTGCTAACATGTTCCTTACTGGAAACGAGGGTCTGAGGACAGAGTGTCGTACTGTACAGATTGTAAAGCACATCGAAGCATTTTACTACTGATTTTGGGCTATAGAAATAAAATTGACTTAAATTCAGATGACAGCCAGGCGGAGTAACGACCTACATATAACCTAAATGTCGCTGAAGGTAAGAAAACCCCTCCTGAGATTAAATGCTTAGGATGCCCCAGAAGTGAGAACATAAATCTTTAGCTTATAACACTTTGTGAAGGCAGAGGCGATTTATATGACTTCCTTAATATTCCTATACCATTTTGCTTTATGTTGTTTTTGAACTTAGTTCTTACCCATATCTCTTTTTAGCTTGTATTTCACAGCCAGGCCGATTATCACGAACAAGCCCAAAGCTGAAAAACTAAAGATGATCAGGATCACCCCACTGTTTTCTCGATGACATCAAACATACACAGACTGTGAGACCCATGGTTTCTATGATTATTGAGGTGTTTTATCAAAAAAAATGACAAAGGTTAAATAAACACCCCTCATTACAAAGACAAACATAGTGTTTGAATTTGTGAAATAAGCATTGAAATCACTGCTAACAGCGACATCGTGTGGTGGAGACTCGTAACTGACTCATGAGCTTTTCACAGTGAAGATTTACTGGTCTGCTTTAGGTAAAAAGTCTTATTATTATTATGTTGGACTCCCTTTAGTTCAATGTCGTTCTTCCACTGACTAGAACTGGGAACAGCACTGGATGCTCCTGCACGTTGGATCCAGTGCTGTTCACAACAACATGAACGTATGACAGGGCAGTAATGGATGTAGGAGTGGGACTCAGTGCACTGCTAAAGCTAAATATATTGCTTTAGGTTACCCTTTTTAAAATTTGATGGACTATCGGATTATACTAGCCAGGGTAGTAACTTTTTAAGAGCCATACAAAGTCACTTTTAAAAAACTGTCCAGGCAAAAGTAGACAGGAAAGTTGTCAGCTGATTCAAGAACTCTGTTGGCTTTAAGAGCAGCGTGCAACGCTAATTAAGCTGTGCCGATTCACCTGGGTCGCCACCTTGTGCGCATGTCAAAACTCACTGACAGCAGTCAGGTAAGATCATAGCAGCAAATTAACTGTGACACATGCGCTGTCTGTCGTCCATCCTCGGTCTGAAGATGGTAACTTTCAAAGGACTTTATCGCAGCGGCTCCCGCCTGGCGAAGGTTGCAGCCCAAAAGCAATGCAAAAAGTTTCATAAATGGTGTCTCAAAGCTACTGGAATGGCTGAAGTGAAGGTAACTTACCTCTGTTATACTTGAAGAGCCACGTTAACTTGTTATTGCTTGCCGAGTAACTTAGTCACTGGAATATATTTCACGTAGTTTAAAATGCTATCTGCAAATAATGTAACAAATAATTAAATATGCTTACTTTATCAAGACCCATTAAGCTGCTCAAATTGTTAACAGTCTACAATGGTGTTAAAAGGCTAAAGCCTTATTTCAAATTTCTTAAATAGTTTAGAGAAGTTTGGGAAATTCCATTCACGTGACTACATTCAGATTTTCAGATTATGGCCGCGTGATCTTGAATCTAAATGAGTTGACATGCTCTAAAGTCAACGGTCAATTTCCTTTGTGAGAAATGTGGGAAAATGTCTGGAAACAAAAGTTATTTTACTGTGTTTGAGTGTAAATGTGTGTAAACCCTGATGGAGGTCAACAGGAGAGGCTGGACTCAAGCTCATCAGTCAAAGGAATACAGGATGAAACATCTTTACAATATAACCTCTTCTTCAAAGGCCAATAGACCCCACATATGTTGACAGAGTGGATATACTCCATTTGTGGACTCTACACTTCTCCACCGTTCCTTAGAGCCATAGAGCAAAATGTTGGTACATTTGCTTAGTTATAGCGTGAAACCAGATAAATTTGTTGTCCTCTAGGAGGCCGTCGTAGTGTCATTAAGCAAAAACACAGAACCCCTAACAGCTCCTGATGCTTCGGTTTGAACTTGTTTGAAAGTGAAAAATGGGTGTCTGTCCTGTGGGTATCAACTCCAAAATTTGGTTTGTCCTTCTTCGGTAATTCTCCACTAACTTACATGAATATCATCCTTGAAGTTGATGCCCAACCCTGCTGACAAACAATAATCGTAACTTCTTTTGCAGCAGTAAAAAGTGATTATTTCTAATATGCCTAAATCTGAGGGACTTCCTTTAGAAGTGAAAGTTAAAAATTACAAAAAAAAAGTGAAACTATCAAAGTCCTCGAGTAAGAAACGTAATGTTTATAGTTCTGAGCTTCGTCAAGTAAGCCGACTGTACATCCAAAGCAGAGTGAGTTTGTCTTGTGTGTGTTCCCACATCAGTGTTTCTTAAGACGAGGACTGAGAACATTTCGATCATAGAAACCGTACTTCCTCTTTTGTGGCTTGTTGCTATGGCAGGACTTCCCTTCCAGGCAGGAAGTGACAGGAGTATTGGTGAAGAGTGTTTGTGAAGAGTCTGTGTAGTGTTTGGGTGGAGCACTCCCCCCGTGTCCCCAGACAGCGTGCACATCGCATTTGACTTTAGCTCGAAGTCTGCTGTCCGGGCCACCATGGCGAATAATAGCAATGCTCTGGGGATTTCTTTTGGCCTCATGGTGAGTTAGACACTTGCTAGGTCTGGTTTGTTTCCGTGTCAGTGCTTTGGATCCAGTGGATTGTCTGCGTTTATCATGTATAAAGATCATGAAGTAAAGACGCCACTGCTGGTGAATGTACAAGATATTGCGAGATAGTGTTGAGTGTCTAAGTTACAGTTTTGTGATTGTTTTTTTATTGATCTACATTTTGAACAATGCTGTTACTGATTTGACTTCCCTGTAAATACTGTTCGACAAGAGAACTGTAGAGCTGTTTCTTCCATTGGCCAGTACTGTGTGTCTCCACTACTCAGCAGTGCCAGATCCAATCAGTCCATGACGCTACAGCTGGTGGATGCAGAAAAAACAGACTGAGCTAGAGTCAGAGGCGGAAACCAAACCATGCCTGTTGTCCAATCTGTCATGTGTAGGCTGAGTTGGCTGCTCTGTGTGAGACCAGAGCTTTTTTTGATTGTCGTGCCAGACTAAATGGGTTATCTGTCTTTAAGATATTATGATAATCGGTGCTTGGAGCGTTCCCTTACAAAGCATGTGTTTGCACATCTTAGGAGAACCCCCCCCGTAGTTATTCTCAGTTGCATGGTACAAGATTAAAAGGTGCACAGCTTCTAGATATGAAGATGATTATGATCATTATCATCTATTTTGCACTACAGTTTGTTGGAAACTGTCAGATGTGTCTATTTCTGTGACCAGGGAGCGATCACATCTGTACACACAGTCACCCAATATGAACATATACCATGTATTTTAGTTGCTGTTGTACATGATAGCAGACTGAATATCCACAGGTGTTTGACAGCTAGTTGTATAAAACAAGGTAATTGAACATGTTGTTGTATTTTGGCTCTGGGAAGTGATGATTTTCCACCTTTTTCTGACTTTTTATAAACAAAGTGATTAATCAAGAAATTGAGAAAAAAGGCAAATGAATCAATGATGGAAATACTCAGCACTAATTATGCAAAATGAAACAAGGGAGAAGGTTGAAATACTTCCAATGTGACACCTGATGGCATCGTGGCTCCCAAATATGAAATCCTGACTTTTGTTGCATACGTCTTCTCTGTTCTATGTTCTTTCTTTTGTCCATAGCAAATGTCCAAAGTTAAACCTAATCATAAAAAATAACAACTATCAACTCAGGCGAGATAGGTAATTTCCTTGTAGGTAGAATATTTGGTACTCAGCTACCGGATGGTTGACATGTTATTGTCCTGGATGCCTTCACTACACAGGCAGACGAACATTAATCTGAGTTTGGACCTGCATGTCTGGATTGTGGGAGGTAACCTCAGCATTGTTGGGAGTCACATGCATGTCTGGATACTGCTACATGCATGAGGCCAAATAGTTTTCAGAATTGAATTAGTATGAATGTGGTTGAAGATGTTAAGTGTTTTGAAAGCTGAATGAGAGCCATTCATCAGTGTCACAACCACTTCCTGCCGTAACTGATTGCACTACACTGCTGCAAAAAAATATGCAGCTGGTGTTCACATTTCACTTCCGAAATGCCTCCGTGCTCGAGGTACCAGCTTCTTCATAGAATAACAGCCTTGGTTGATTGATTCTTGATTGTGCTATGTTAAACAATATATCGATTTTAAGACAGTTCCTCTCTGTTTTGATTTGGGAGTTCAAATAAGAACAAAACAATATTTATTATTCCTGGAAATTATCTATTAACACCCAAGTAGACAAACTCTTAGCAGATTGTTTTTGTCTAATTTCTCTTTTTCTCTCCTCAAAGAGCCAGGCAGTGTCAGACGGAGGTAAGCTACTACTTTGCTAATCCTGTAGATATTACCTCTCTTGAAGAGGAACATGTTTATGCACAGAAGAAACTATCTGATTCAGCCTAAATCTTGATTAGACTTTTATGTGCTGATAAATGGTTGTTTGTGTCTGGATGTGTGCAGCTTTGAATATGTCTGCACGGGGCTGCGGAGGTAGCAGCTGCAGCCTTCCCGGGTCTCCAGACGGGGACGTTCACCCATCCAACATTGTGCTAAGCTGGGCTGTCTCATTTGAAAAGCTGTTGGAGGACCCCTGCGGCGTTGACTACTTCACGGTGGGACTCAACAAACCGTTCATACGGTTAAGTTGTAATATTCTAAAGTTCAGAAATAACGATGTTAAATAACTTCCTCTCAGGTGTGATCATAAACTGTGTTTCTCAACAGGAATTTCTGAGGTCTGAGGTGAGCGCAGAGAACATTTTATTCTGGCTCGCTTGTGAGAGGTTCAGGAAGATTCCAGCCAGCTCCTTGGATGAGGTATGATGACTTTACTAAGTTGCCTTAGATAGATGGATAGAAAGACTGATAGAGTGATGGATGCTTGCTCAAAGCTAAATACTCAAGAAACCAAAGAGGAAATTGTCAGCGTGTTTTGAGGGTTTTTATCTGTTCTTGTTCCATCAGCTTAAAGAATAATTACTTAAGTTCAGATTCAATCTTCAGGAGCTGTCACTCTAATGGAGATGTTGTGTTTGCAGCTAAAGACAGAAGCTCGTTTTATCTACCAAGCCTACCTGTCGGAAAGCGCTCCCTACTCGGTCAACATCGACGACAAAGCCAAGACGCAGGAGAAGAACCTGGAACAGCCCTCACCTGACATGTTTAACATGGCTCAGGCACAGGTCTGCTCCACAGTCCCAATTCAACTATGAGATGCAGTGACACATCGTTAGTGGCTTGGTTGTTTGTGAATCGTTGTCCCCGTCTGTGGCAGATCTTTTTGCTGATGAAGATGGATAGCTACAGGCGCTTTGTGAGCTCTCCTCTCTACAAAAGCTGCACATTGGCAAGTGTAGAAGGGAAATGTCTACCGCCGCTCCTGACAGGACCGGTTCGAATGAGCTCGTTGGAGGACGTGACCTATAGGAGCCCCACTTCAAGTGACAAGAAGGTAGAGCAACACAAAGAAACGAGGTCGGGGGAAATAAGAAAAGCACAACAGAAAGTCTGAGTTTATTACAAAATGTAAAGAATATCTGACTGAAAATATTTCTAAATTTGCTATAATGACGTCTCATGGTCCCAGGTAACAAAAGCACCTCGGAGAAACAGCGACAGAAGGGAGGATTGTGAGGAGGAAGCCTGTGTATTGGCACATTTTATCCCTCTAAATAAAGCTATACGGTTATTCATTTAAATTTATCTCACAAATCCTCCTACTCGCCTTTTCTTCTTGCTGATATTAATAGCTGCATCCAACACCCATGTCTCAGTCCCTCAGAAAGAGACCGAGTTGATCAGCATTGTGGAGTTTGGCTCCCTCTATGGGCAGATAGAAGTCAGTGCGTTTGTGAAAAAAGAACATTTTAAAATTTCCACACAGGAATGAGGTTTATCACAAGGTAACATATTTCATAGCTAAAAGGAGAAGTCTATTATTTGGGGATTTTTTAATACCATCCTGAGGGTTCTTTTATTTGTTCTCTCTCTTATTTAGAGCGTGCAATCGAGTTCCCGCACCCCAGAGCACGGTGGTAGAGTTGGAGGTCGGTTGGGGATGGATGGGGGCTACTGCTGTGTCTACCTACCTGATGGAAGTGCCTCTCTGGTCCCTACACATAACGGCTCGCTCATCAGAGACATGTTGACTGGCCTGTGTGAGAAGAGAGGCTTCCCGCTGAAAGATGTCGTCATCTACCTTCATGGCAAGGTCAAGGTGAGAACTTGGCCGCTCTGTCTCCTCCACACATAGTCCAGAAAATATCAATCAAGAAGCTCTGCAAAAAGTCTCCTGTATCAAACACCAACATTGTTTTGGACCAGCTGATAAGAGAGGGATGACCGCCCTCATTCACTGCCTCATTTCATTGTTTTAATTGCTGTAACGTCATTATAAAAATATTCCCAGCTAATGAAGACATCTCTGTATGAGATCTTGTGTTTTACACTGCTGCTCTCTCTGCAGCAACCCTTATCGCTGGACCAGGACTGCTCCGTACTGAGAGATCAAGAGGTCTCTCTGGAGCTCAGGGTGACGTTTGTGTGAGTGATCTGTGCAATTCCCGTCCTTTCTGTTCTGTTTTTTTTTTTTGCCTTCGTCACCCTAGCAGCCTTTCATGCAGCCTTTCCTGCTGCAGCAGGCCAGTTCTCACCATATTATCAGGGGAAGTCACTGTACACATACATACAGACTCTCTGAGCAGTTATCACTATCCACATCATTTGCTTTGAATAATTAGATTAGATGCTAAATCAACCAGATTTAGATATTCGGCACTAACATAATTCTGTTAGATTTCTGTGCCTCTAATCCTGCATAACTTATTTTTAATGTTCTTTTGCTGCTGATTCATTGTATGATTTAGTTGTACTTTTACTGTGTTTTTGAAGTGTTTCTTTGTTTCAGGCTGGAGATTGCTTTCACTGGTAAGACCAGTGGGATTGTGGTGAAGTCCAGTAAGACGCTGCAGGACGCCTTGTCTGCAGTGCTGCAGAAACATCACCTCAAGCCACAAGAGACACTGGTCACCATGGTGAGTGTGCTTCTGTATGAATGACTCCAGTGACACGTACACACAGGGATCGGCGAGAGCGTCAATGTGACCAGAAGCCATTGATTTCCGAGGCAAACACGCCTGGCTGGTGTTGGCGTCAGAAGTACGTTAACGAGCTAGGATGTGGTTTGTCTGCAAACAATCAGTATTCAGTATTTAGGTAGCTAATCATGTTCACACCGTCATGGCATACATAACTAAATGTGCAACCAAAACACAACAATGGATGGTTGGTGTGCTTACTGTGACCACATACTGAACTTTCCCTTACCGCCCCTGTCATAATCAATGCTCATATAAACCATAACATGGCCTAGTTTCATGATCTTCATGCTGTTAAGTCTGTTTTTTTTCTCTCATAATCCATATTTAATCACTTCTTGGACAGTGTTGTTGGCAGGAAGCGAGAGTGAATCACGATGATGTCACCGGTCCCTGTGTGAACATACAGTAATGTTTAGCTGGTGTTTGAGTAGTTAGTCTAATCAATAGTTTATAACTTTAATCATTTCTATTTGTGGTCACTTTCTGTGTTCTATAGGGATGACTTCACTCTGTGCTCTACAACAAATATACTTGTGTGTTACTTTCTGAAATGTCTGCATTTGTATCAAATTGGCAAGTACAGTATAAACACAAATCTCAATATAATCTTAGATTTCAGGTGATATAATTCATGTGTTGCTATTTTAATGTGCTGATTTTCAACCGTCCTGTCAGAGCTTGTATCTCTCTGGTAGCTGTTGCCAACCAACTGTTTATGAGCCAGCGTGCATTTTAATAAACATACAAAAAATGTAATTTGTTAACACTTTTTGTCAGTCCAATAAGTAATATGCTACTATTATATAAATGTATTTTTTCTTTGTTTTCGTTGGGTTCTTGATGCAAACTGATATTTGTCAGTTGTTCCAACTCCTCTCCTCGGTCTTTCCTTATTTCCTGTCGTCTCAGGTTGGAAGTGACGAGCCTGTGAATATGAGCAGCACTGTGTTCAGACTGGCCAATAAGAGGCTGCGGCTTGACAAAGCAAAAGGTTAATATAATTGTCCTTTTTGATGCCCAATGTTTTACTCTGAGAGGGGAGTTAACTACATTTGCATAATTTGCAATTGACCATTTTTCTCTCCCAAAAGCACAAGTTACAGCGGGGTAAAAAGTAAGGTCACTGGGAAATGAACAAATTGCATCCAGGCACACCCTGTCCTTCATCCTCTGACAGTTGCCCATAATGTGGGTGATAAACAGATTATTCTCCTCTAAATGCTACTTGAACTTTGGCTGTCTTCCAATTAATCTAATAGTTTCTTTAATGGGTCCCAGAAAGTGTTTCTGCTGTCTCACTCTTTGACTTTCCTTCCTTGCGTTTCTGTGTCTACGTATTCCTTATTCCCGTACCCTGATTCCTTTGTGCGTCTCACTCACTCCTTTTCTTCGCTGTAGGGCTGCGATGTCTGAGTCCATTTGGTTTGTTGAACGCGATGCCACATTGAGTTCACTCACCCCATTTACCAACTGCTGAGAGATCAGAACTAACTTCACTTTGGATCAGTGCTCTCTGGCTTGGCTTCACTCACTGCATTTAGGAGGAGAAAAATTGATTTGTTTAGATTGTCTGTTTTCCAGAAACAACCAGTGTAAACCAACATTACAATTCTACCCTAAAACAACAGCTTCAGAATAATTTGGGCGGTTCACTAAATTCTAATGGGGAGAAAGGCTGCAGTTTCATTCTCATTCCTTGCCCAGAACCCCGCTGTTACAGCACAAGCGCACCAAAGTATGCTTACCACACCTTGACCTAAGTGTGGATGCACGATAGAACATCATTATTTTTCAATCGTGATTTGTAATAATTTTGGAAAGCATTGTTGCCACCCGACCTGTTAATGCTTGCATATGCATGACTTCTATCTGCGGTTGACTTGCATCAACTATGAGTAACGTTTGACTGTTGCACAGCATCATGGAGAGACATGTCATTGCAGTAAAAGCAAAGGTTCAACTTATCTGAAAACATAGTTCGTCTGGAACAGTCGGTTATAACGGGTGTTAACTGTAGTAGCCACCAATCGTATGCACGAGCACCCTGTGATTACGTTATTAGTTTTTTATGTTTGACAGTTGAAACTGAGGTTTTTTTTTTTGTTGTTGTTTTAACAGCAAGAGACAAAAGCATCATTTCCAGAGCCACTGGAATCGCCTCGTCCACACAGGTGAGGCAACAACAAATGAAACCGAAGTCTTATCGTAACAACCAAACGCATTTAACTTTTAAACAGAGTATAATATATTCATAAGCCAGAATTCCTGTTAATTCTTGTTAGGCAGGAGCAGTGGGTGCAGGTGGTCTGGAGGGCCGATCATCGCCCCATACGGATGTGATCAGGACCCAGCAAAGGCCCAGTAAGAACCGCGACATGGATGGTAGGACACCTCAGTGGTATTTAGGATGGTTGGAAATAACACAATGTACATTTCCAAAGCTTACCTGATCTATTGTGTGTGACAGGGCTTCTGGATATGCTGACGAGGGCTCAGTGCCACAGGGTCGATGACCAGCGAGGTTGTCTAACCAAAGAACAGCTGGAGATCCCTCTGTTCCTGCAGCGTGATTTAAAACTGCAGCAAGTCACAGAGCCAGATGAGTCCGCTGCCACGAGATCCTCGACTGCAGAATCCAAAGAGGCTTCAGAAGAAAAACAGTCATAAACTTCTAGTTCAGCTTGATCTGAACCCAAAGACCTGAGAAACAACAGTTTGATAGACTTTTCATTGTGTGGGATGGACATGAACAAGAACTATGAAAACGTCTTGCACCATCATATTGCCATTAATGCCAGCAGAGAAAAAAAAAAAAAGTTGTAGTGAGAATTGGTGTAGCACTTTTTTTTTATAATAATTTAAAAATAAGCTCAGAGATGTTGGCTCGCTACCATCTCTGCTACTAAAAACTGGCCACTTGAGGCCAAATGTTAAGAGGTCACTGCAAACATTTAGTGTCATTTCAATGTACTACACATCCATGTGGGAGAAGTGCCTGATGAGAATTGTTTGATGTACCCCAGAATAGTTGAAAAGAAGTTGTAGCTCAGCAGTAAACTCTGAAACGCATGTTTGCTTTAGTTTTCCGTGTTATATTCAGTTTGGGTTTCACTTCACACGTGTGTGTTCCTCAGTCTCTTTAAGCAAAATGATTTCTACACAGGACTGTCCAGATTTTGAAGTGTGTTGCACAATGTTTTTCATTTCAACTAAGATTATTGAATGTTGTTACTGAGATGAGTTTTAAATTCCTGTTTTAAATTTTGTGTGCTTGTTAATTTCAAATTGATGATGTAACTGCATGCGTTTCATTTGCCGCGATGGCACTTCGTAAATCCCTGGTCAAGTCCTGTTCTGTCACTTCCCAGAGTATTCCTTTGTAATGTGATACCTGAGAGTGCATCAAAAGAATTAAAGTGTTTAATTGTGAAACATGATATCAGGTTTCCATTATCAGCTGTCCTTTTTCTTTTTATGTATCACAGATCTGTTATATGTTTGACAAAAGCCTCTGAGGCCTCAGGATGGTTTTGGCTCATGGGGAGTGATCAGTGGGCGAATGCTGCTGCCAGCGTCGGATCAGCCCAGGCTGGGTCATCTGCAGCGAGGGTGTATTATGTTGTGAGACCCGAAACACCTGATAACCTCAGGCAACTTCACCGATGTGTCCCAGTGCATCATAGCATTCATCTTCAAACATGTAGTTTGTTTTTTAAATGCAATGCAACCGGACCCCAGCTGCTTTGGGGGAATCATCGTAGCAGTATAAGTCATGCAGTGTGATCTCTGTCTATCTCTCTCAGCTGTATTATATCTTGTACATTTGGTGTAACCTGGAGGAGAAACTTCCCATGCTATGCTGCCATTTGTCTGATATTAACGGGGGATCTGTGAGTCTGTGATTTGCTCTTCATTAAGGGTTTGTATCCAATAACGTGTTTGGTTGCCTACTGACTTGCTGATCCCGGCTTTCCAGTTGAGGAGCCCTGGAGGAATATCACGGGCTGTTTGTGGTTATTGAATAGTGTGCAAGACAAAACCGAATGAGTCATAGGTGGATTCACCCACAGGGATGCTGTCAGCAGCAGATGTGTGTGTGTGTGTGACCATATAAGTGTGGTGAGCATCTCATTCCAACACCTTGCATATCTCATTACCTAATAGATGTAAATTTGAATAACCTATGAAGATGAGCAGTCCTGTGCAGTATATACCTGTTTGTCACATCCTCACTTTCTGACTGCCAAGCTGGAGACATCAGCATAAAGACACTGTATATGTGTGTGTGCGTGTGTGTGTGCATGCGTGTGTCCATCAAAGCACGAGTAGTGCGTCGGCAGCACTATGAATGGACAGAGAGGGGTGTGCTCTCGCAGACACCATAGCAGCAGTGACATGAGGAGCGTCGTCTACTCCACTCCACGTCTGTACTGAGAGCAGGAAAGAGAAGAGGGAGAAAAGGAGGTGAGTGTCTGAATTTCCTGCAGGTGTTCCTTTTAATCATATTTTTTTTGGGTGATCGCTAAGCTTGTTCAGTCATTGCATGTGCCTGCCTGCCCTCTCTCTGGCACTCCCAGAATTCATTCTCTCCTGTCTGTCACTCAATCCCTTCCTGCCTTTCGGTTAAATGTCTCATGATGTCTTGAGCTAAGCCATTCCTTCTCCTCATTCATAGAAATGCTCCGATCAGATGGAGTACCAGAGCTTTTTTGTTTTTCCCCCTCATTTAGTTGTGATGACATTTACTGCTTACTTTCATGCTGTAGGCTATTATACATTGGGATGATAACAAATCCGGTTTGAATGTCTGGAAATCCATTGCTCTGCTAATGGGAGCTCTGAATGGTGCCTGAAGAGGAATACATAACAAACCCCATCTATGGGATCGATGAATGCACATTAATGAGCGATGAAAGGTTTATGCTCTGCTGGCGAAGACCTGTTTGTGCTTAGTGTAGTAACCATTAAAATGACATCAGCACTTACTCATCTATCAGGTGAGATACACATGGCCGAGACGTGATTCGACCACTGAACTGAGGAGGGAATTGGCGTGCGTTGGCTTGTGTGTATGTCACACCTGAGAGTGTCGGAACAGGCTGCCCAAAATCATAAATCACAGGACGTAATGTCCTTGATGCTGTGAGTCATTATTATCTCCCTTTTCCCAAGCTGCCGGCGCCGTTTCCGCCCAAATGGTCACAACCTCAATGTGCATGTATGTGCTTTGATTCTTGAATGGTTCATGTAATTATCCAGGAGCATGTGGGCTGCTGTGATTAGCATATACAACAGAAGCCAGGCAGCAATCACAGGCCAGGTGTCTTATGAGTGTTCATCCCTCAGCTCAGATATTTTCATTCTTATTTCCATCATGTCTCGGTGAAAGAATGAATGCACAGGTTCAGGTAGCCAAGTGAAATTCAGAGACATAAGAAGACAGCTGGGACTGTCCTTACTCTCTCTGGTGAAACTCTTTCACACAGAAAACAAGCTCAAGAAGTTTTGTCACATTCTGCTTCTCAGTTTGGGAGCTAATTACCGTCCAGCCTGCACTCAATGAACTCATCTTGGTGACCGCCATGACGTGGTTTGAAACCTTAAGAACAGATTTGCTTGTTATGTAATGCAGCCGCTCGCATCTGCATTCTACTACGCATGTAAAGTGCTCTTTTATTAACTCTTTTCTATTAGGAGTTACGCTCCTCTTTCCAAACGATGGAAGGAGGAAAAGGATGGAAAAGACTGCGAGGCAACATATTCTGTTTGCCCAGCCTTGCAGAAAGAGTTCTTGAGTAGCTTTTAATGCAAAAGCCCCAGCTTATCTTTTGTATGCTGTGCCCGTATCCATGTAATAATGTATGAGCGTTCTTTTTTTGCATAACACAAAAGATGTAGCGTGTTTTGCATGTGCCACCTTGGCTGTTTGCTCATGTGGACTAATCAATGGAGAAGTGTTTCTCAATGCCTCAGGGGTTTTTATATCTCAGCTATAGAGGAGATCCGGTTCCACCCGACTCAGTCTGGACTATAGAGTTCTCCATACATATTGATGGAACGACAGTGACAGAGGAGACGAGGGGGGAGACAGGGTGGAGCAAGCCGGAGAATCATCCTCATTCGGGTCATTTCTCTCGATGAGCCGGTCAGAGAGCACTCAGAAGTCACTGATTTGCTTCACCGTCTCCACCGTCTCCCAAAGTTCCATAACGCGTACTTTAGAGTAAGTGCATGGAGCACAACCGTCTTGTACACCCCTGGGGTTGCCGACTGATCCAACATACATGAGTAATGGCCTGATGTATGAAAGATGCTGCGACGCTCCACTTGGTCATTCTCTCTCGTACAAATCTTTCAGTTATGTTAGCAGACGCTGGCTCACAGGTACGGCGGGCCTTTTTAGATATCACATTATCTTCCAGTCTGACCTTCCAATAGACTTCCGTGCGGAATAAATATTGTTCTGCCGTCACAGTTGGTGAGTGAGTTCCCGTCGATCAGCTCTCATTCATTCTTTATGAGCCCTGAGTGTTTCCTGGAGAGCAGCAGGTGAGTAGGAGATCAGGGTGGCTGACAATCGGTTCAATCAGATCAGCGATTGATTTTCAATGCACCTTGGCTCTGTGTACGTTCTGTCCTTGGCAGGCCGCACCTGCGGGCTAAATCATGTTGCCTTGTTACATCAGCTGTGAAAACTGGTTGTTGTGTCATGAGCTGGAAAAGCATTTAAGACAAAAAGTCCATATACTTTGGTGGCTGAGCCTCCAGCAACATGTTGTTGCTCAGTTGTCGTGTCTCTCTGCTGACGAAGCTTCTGAAACATCAAGTTAAAAGTCCCATAGTTGTCATTTCTTAATTTTTTTTGCTGCTTCCTATGTCAACAACGATCTTCCGAAGAGTCTTTGCGTGCAAAACAGGGAAACCAATAAGCCGCCCGTGACACACTGAGATGACAGGATCCAACTGGTCATATGTCAGACACAAGCAGGCATCGACACGCAGCACTGTGATCACTGGAGTATAAAATTAGTCATCTGTAAATTGACCCAGAGGTGTTTTATTCCTGCCCAGCAGGGCTCCTGACACCAGCTGTGGCCCCGCCTGTGACTGCTGGCTGGCATATTGAACTTTCAGGTCTGCACAGTTTGAGTGTGTATAAGGGTGCTGACATCTTTCCACCTTTTATACTCTTTTAAAGAGATTCTTTTCTATCATCATTTGTTCATTACGTTTGTTCAAAGGATGTTAAAATTGTTCCCTTTTTCTCGTCTAACAGTTTTCCTACGACATCGATCCATCAGCACTGAATTCCTCCTGAAAACATCCTGACGTCAGCCATGGAGCAGAAGGCAAACGAGGTGTGTGAAAGACCAATAAATACAATAGTTCTGTCGTTCTGGCCCAATCTAATGCAACCGTCTCTCCTTTTCTTGCTCCTCTCTGTAGTGTCCCACCACCACCACCTCCTCTCAGAAACACATGAAGAACAGGTCCAAATCCACAGAGGAGATGCAGCAGTCGAAGAAGGTGAGCACCACAGTGGCCCTGTGAGGAGTTTACACCACTTGGTATTTCATCCCTCACTCCCTCTAACTCCCATCGCATCTAATCTCTCAGACGTGTCTACTTTACAGGCCTTTTGCTCTCAGAAATCACTGCCAGGCAAACCAGAGCTGGACAGAGTGAAGGTGAGCTGTGTTTCACTTATTTTCTACTCCCACAGTTTATTTACAGTCAATGTATTTAGAAACAAACAGTTGATTGTTGTATCTGTTGCAGGAGGGTCTCGATGGTTCTGAAACGCCCTCGTCCTCCACCGAGGAGCTGAAGTGATGAACAAAAGGACCGAAGCTGCAATCACCCCACCAAATCTTAAAAAAAAACATGCAAAAGAAATGTACACAGGGAAACAGACAATGGGGAGGGAATTAGTGAGCTACATTATACAACTCGCAAGCAATCTGTGATTAGTGAAACTTATTTGGATGTGTGAAGTGAACGAACACACAGAAACTCACACTGAGACAATCGCATGTAAGCAACACGACACCCGGGATGACGATGTTTTACTGTACTGTGTGGTGTAAACATATCTGAATGTGAGTTGACAATAAAGTGATGCATTTTTGTGTTACTCATCACATGTTTGTGATATTGCGAGACTCTGATGTCCAACAACATTATCAATGAATAAATCAGAGGATCAACGTCTTAAAAAGCATGGTGGTGTTGGTGGTGTTGGTGGTGTTGGTGGTGATGGAGGTGATGGAGGTTGGAGGGGCAAAACGACATGAGCAGTGACGACCGAGAGCAAAATACTGAGGTGGTTTGAATCCTTGTTCGAAGATGTAATCACTTGGTAGGACAGCGAGTTAATGAATCCCTGTATATCCACTGGATAACTATAGGTGATATTTCCACATCACTGCAGCAGAAGAATAGAAAATGTGTTGGTCACCCGAGTGGAAAATTGTCTTTGAGACCGAAATATGAAAAGAGCATGTCGCATATCGACTGATAACAGGACACTATGTGAGTATAAAACACATGACTGGTTACGATACAATACAAACACTAAACACACAGGATTGGTCGGTTTAAGGATAACAGCCCGACGAAGGTGAGAACAGCACATTGATCGGCAGGTGTTTAGTGCGGCAGGATTGTGTGTGATGACCCTGCGGCCTTGATTTGGTTTATCCCAGAGTCGACGGGTGGCAACAAACCCACTGTGACTTGCACATTTGCAGCAGGATTAGTAGCATGGAGGGGTTTTGCCAAAGAGCCCTGGAAACCAGCCAGAGATTCAGCCCCTGCCATGTGTGTAGAAGTGATTACATGTGTGTCCATATGTGTGTGTTTTTCTTTTCTCTGCAGCACCAAATCTTCAAAATGCCTCCCGATGCATTACTGTGCAGCTGAGGCAGCAGCAGCTCCAGTTATGATCCGTCTCCGAGTCCCAGCTCTCATCACTGTTCAGACTCATATTGGGAAGGGTTGTTATTAAGTTGTGCCTCTCTGAGGTCATAGATCAAAGCCTGAGGTCAGCAGGTTCGGCAGATTTGGTTGAGAGCACTGCTGATGCGGCAGAATCGGAGCCGGACAAATTATTAAAAATTACCCTGCTCCCATGGTGGGAAACACATCACCTGTGGGTGGCCGGGTGTGTGTTAATGTGTATACGTGTGTGTTCAGAGGATCTCCAGAAAATCATATCCACATCACATCATGCTTTACCTTGACGACTGGCAAAGTATCTGAACATTCTGCTCAGGTCCGGCAGGTTGCACCACGCGTGTTTGAAATACTTCCCCTGACTTATCTCATGGAGAAAAGATCATTTAATACCCCAGTTTAATCTTCGGGAGGCTACAGCGGATGCATGATGAAAACAGCAGCTGTGTGAGAGGAATTGTGGAGCGAGTGCTTCGGAGATACGTCTCTTCATTTGCCACTAGATGTCAGATTTCTCCTGCTCTTCCACGTAAAACAAGGGGAGCCTCAAACACAAGGCTCATCAATCCCACCAAACGGTCCTCCTCATCTCGGAATCTGGACCCAACGTGGTTGAAAATAGGGTGCGAGGAGACGTTCATCAGTTAATACACCCCGGCTCTCCTTACTGATGTAACACTGGGTTAAGTCTTTTAACTTATTTACACGTGCATGACACATGAGACGGCTCCACACGAGGTAAGATGCTGCAAACTGCAAATGCTGCCGGGGAATAAAACCTTCTTGTGGGAAGTTTATCAGGGTTGAAGTTTTCTGTCGTTACTTGAAATTAATAAATCACCTTAAATAGTTATAATAATAATAATTCTGACTTTCCTTCTTTAAAACTGTGAGACACCACAGCTCAAGAAAATGTCGGCGAGTCGTCTGTCACTCACTGACAAGAGTAATGAATGTTTCATTAATCCTTTTTACGTTTTGTACTTCAAGGAAAATCAATTTAGTCAAATTTTCGGTGAAGCATATATACAGCATAGAGGTAGACATGTGAGTCATGCAGACAGAAACAGAGAAGCAGACTGGTAGATTAGAGGATCCAGCACACACACACAAACACACACACAGATGCACGTATGCTATCACGACCTCTGTGCAGATTAGAGCCTGCAGGAGGATGCAACACAGAAAGAGAGCGACGCAGGGACTATAATTATTGTAATTTTGGCTGCTGTAATTAGCCAACTCACTTCCATCCTCTGATTTTTAAGTTCACCCGCCTCCACTGGAGTCCCCGAAATATGGTAAAGTGGCTGACATGAAAAGGGGTCGAATTGAATGGAGTCGCTGCTGTATAGACGGTGGAGAGTCCCTGTAAGAGCCGACATGCAGCTGCAGGAAACGGAGGACAAGAGAAAGATACTGATGTTTCCTTATTGATTCTGACAAGGCGTTCATGTGCAGAGCTGCGAGGCGTCTCTTCACGGTGTCTGTGATTTAAGTGCGTGACCTCAATTCAAGGACAGTTGATGATTACAAACCACGCTGGCCACCTTTATACTCCTAATTGTTCGTCCGTGAGCCTGTGATGAGCTCATATAAATGCATGTTGGTCACTGCCACTGCAAGCGGCTGATAAAGACATTCACTCTCACGTTTGTTTCCCGCACGCTTCGGTGTCATCCTGGGATTTTTAATTACATCCAACTCTCCGCACAGCATCCACAAAACCACGTCTTCCTCTGGAAGAACCACAGGGCTCAACCACGATGGTGACGTCCCATTATTCTGTTGTTTATCTCTTTGAAATGAACAAGAGCTGCTCTTGTCCCCTGAGTGAGTAGTGCTGTTCCTTAATGTCAGGGTTAGAGAATGCTCAGCTTTCGTCAGGGCCCAAGTTCCCACCGGAGGAAGACAGGGATGTATGACGTAAGCTCCATCCTTGACCTCATCAGCGGCTTGGAGTGCTACAACCAACATACCAATCATCGCTCCAACAAACCTTCCCTCAGGGAGGCAGACAGGCTCCCTAAAGAGAATTGTACATTAAAAGGGAGATCACATGATCATTAGCAGTGGGTTAGCAGTGGGAGCTCCTGCTGGACCACATGCTCATTATATAAAGGCTCCAAAGACACAAAGTTGGGTCATGTCTGAGCAATGAAGGCAGATCCCTGCTGCTGCTCAGCCATATTTGCTACATATGGGTAATGTAGTGTGAGAGACATGAGGTCAGTAAGGCTCTCTCACCCAGGATTCACAAGAATGAGACTTTGGTATCGTTGGCAGAAAAACTTTTGTGTTCTCGTTTAACATTTTCCGATAAATAAGTAAAGATTGTTTTCCGGTCTATGGCTTAACTTCTCCCTCGATGCTGTTCTGTGCAGGTTGACCGTACACAGACCTCAGCAGTCAGCCTGAGAATCAATCAGCTCTTTATCAGTCCATCTGAGCTCGTCCTCCTCCTCCTCTATGTTTGTTCCTTGGCCACTCTGCCGTTCAGTTAGCAGGGGGTAAGTACTTTAACCCCCACTGCCCCTCCGTGGGTGGATCAGGCAGCCGCTTGATGTTTGAAATAAGTGAGTCACTGCAGAACGGTTCACACTGTCCTATAATTATTTGCAAAGTTTCAACTGAATTTGGGGAATTGTGATTCAACATTGCTCCAGGCGACCAACCCTGTCAAGCCTGAGACAAGTATTTTTGTTTGTGTTTTGTGCGTATGTGTGTGGAATATTTAACCAGGTAAAGTAGCAGGGGACATGTTCCAGGACAACGCGCTGCTTTCTAACCCAGCGGCGGGGTTGGAGGAGGGGATCTGGATTACTGTGCTGGTCCAGGGCTCATCCACCGCCACCATCAGTCTGGTGCCCTACAGACAAGAGTAGGAAATGAATGTGTGTGAGTGTGTGCGTGTGATTGTGCAGTGGTCAGTACTGTAGCACGAGTACTTTAATAATTAAAATAACCCTGAAATGGAAAGATGTCAAGCCTGGTCTTATTAAATGTGTGTGTGTGTGTGTGTGTGTGTGTGTGTGTGTGTGTGTCTGTGTGTTGGCGGTCAGGGTGGTGGTGGATGATCTTGTTTAACTATATTTGTGGGGACCGAACCCAAACCTGGGAAACAACTATACCTTTGACCTTTGACCTTTGATACCTTTGATTTGTTAAACCCATTTGAGAATGATGGTACTCCATCAGGGAGCTCTGTGTACGGAGGGATAATCAAATGAAACCATTGCACATGCTGTAATCTCCCCCCATCTCATTCAGTCAACATGCCACAGAGAACCATTACGGGCTGACACCCTGACCAACTGCACAACCCGACACAACACTCCTGCCAAACACAGATACCAATAATCTGAACATTGTCACAACACAGCTTGTTAAAATGAAGTTCACTCTTAAGAAATAATGATGTGTTATCATGTGTCAGGGCTCGGTAGGTCTCTGAAAGATAACAATGTGTGTAGGAAAACATGGGTTAACGTGGGTTAAAGTCACGAACAAACAACAGGACTTGACATCCTGCCTGCAGTAAGATCTGGAGTTAGTTCCAGTTTCCTCACATGGACATTCTTTATATACACATCTTGTTACTGCTTGGTTTTGAGTACAGGTTCAAAGTCTTTCCTCTCTTGTCTGCAGGGTTTCAATGAGTGGGATCCGTCTGCCTGAAGGTGCGTCTGTATGTGAATGTTTCACAGCTCATTGAATCATCATCATTGAAAGCATCGTCAACAATAAATGCTGCTGCAGGGAGCAGAAAGCTAAGCTGCTTCCATCCCCTCACTGATGACAACCACTTCTAATCTCCATTAACACTGAAATGTGTGATGAGGTCAGGTCGGGTAATTATGCGCACAGTGCATTACCTCTCATAATAAAGAGACACCAACAATGTTCTTTATTTTTATTATTATTAACAGCATCACGATGCTACTATTTACCTTAAAGCAGCAGCTCCACTGACTTCCAGTAAGGAGCTCTCTGCTGTAACGTGAGGTGACAGGCAGGAAACCTGACCTTTACCACTTCAGAATATAACTATCTAACCCAACTTCTGGACCTTTACATGTTCTAGAAACCGTACATTCGGCCATTCGCAGCTGCAATTTAACACGACCGCTGTAAGTTCAGATCGCCGCTGACCTGCGATGGCGACTGAGGCTGTTTGCGGCTGCTGACACGGCTGCCGCATGTCACAGTAATGAGATCAACCATGTATGCAGACGAATGTCACTGGAAGACCAAAGGTCTTTTTACCTCATGGTAGAACAGCAGAGAGCAGTTCTCTCCCCACCGACATATCAGCAAAGCTTTTTACATCGACTATTAATCAGACCTTTTAAAGTAGTAGAAGTACTCACGCTGCAGGAAAATGTTCCCTGTCAGTATTATACAGTTGTAAATATACATTTATTTATTCATGTCACTGATGCATTAATGTAGATATTACATTGTACTGCTAATTTGAACTATGCATCTTATTCTAAAGAAGAATTCTCTCAACTAACAAACATCAAAAATCTGACTGAGTTTGTTTGAAGAAACACAGGAGAAGAAAGGTCCATACAGTACGTACGGATACATACTGTATGAGCCATTAGGTTTACTGTCATGTGAAATGTATATGTTGGTGTTGTCTCACCTCTCAGTGAGGTCGGCAGTTCCAGCCGTCATCGATTCCAATATTGGGACTTCAGTCACGAACGCCATGATGCAAGCGGAGGAGCGGACAGAGTTTGAGTGCTGATTGAGGGTGACAAGGACGAGCGAAGGGGAGCAGAAGAGCTGAGAAGAAGAAATTGAAATGAAATGTGAAGAGGATAAGTGTGTGTGTGTGTGTGAAGGGGGGGGGTGCAGACGAGAAAGATAAAAGTGCAGGGCAGAAAGAACAAGCGGGCGAAGATAAAGCATTACCAGCTGCTCGCTGCCGTTTTTCTTCAACCTCCTTTCGAGAGTCGTTTCTAAAACAGTGACAATAATGGCACCGATCCACATTGATCCCACATGAGAATAGATACGACTCTGAACAGATGGCATGTTAGCTCATCCCTGTCCGGTAAAATAAACATGATTTATTCATCTTTCTTAATATTCTCACAAACTTGGTCCAAACTAAACGCTCATTACATCAAACATCAAAAATAGTTGAGCTGTGAAAGGTGATTATCAAGTCATCGTTCTGAGTAGTTAATCACACAGATGATATGATGGATGATGTTTTAACTGGTTGTCGTCCTGGTTCTGCAGCCACTGGAGCTGGTTAGTGTCTTCCTGACCCGGCTGTCCGGGCTCGTCACCAGTTTGAAGCGCCTGAGCTATTGAGGTCATCACACTAACATAGAGGTAAAACTATCTGCCAATTACTGTTTTTGGAACTGACAGGTCATTAAGCCCCTCCCCCAAAGAACAATCAGCCAATCAAAGGATTGATCCGTGAGCATGCAGGTGTAGAGCTTCACTCTGCTTTTTGCCTTCATTTACTTGC